>VUQG01009343.1:10171-49799 GCA_015106755.1 Etia nguti | reverse complement strand
GTTTATTAGAACTAATGCTACAGTCTCAAAAGTAAAATGACAAATGACAATTACCACAAGAAAGCAGGAAGTGAAAACAGTAACTAAAGAAGGTAATGTAGATACATGGATGAATTGGGGCAGGGATAGCTCAGTAGGTAAAGTGTTGGCCCCGTGATCGGAAGGTCAGGGGTTCGATTCCCCTGAACGGCTACCCTGAGGTACCCCTGAGCAAGGTACCATCCTTACACGCTGCTCCCCGGGCGCCCAATGGCAGCCCACTGCTTCACTGAGTGAATGGGTCAAATTCAGAGAGGAATTTCCCCACGGGGATCAATAAAGTATACATTATTATAAATATGTTTTTCTTGCAATCATGGAGGATTTTATCACAGCAGCGTAATGTTCAGATATCACCTGAGTGTTTAACAGCCGAACTTTCAAAACAAATCAGTGGGTTATGGCATGAAATGGAAAATACATTAACAGTTCACATTTACATGTTTTGCATCACGAGGAAACGAAAAGGTCAGTGTCACTATGAATTATGGGATGGAATTATGTCCTTTCCTTTCAAAGAAGCTCCAGTGTTCTGCTAAAGGAGATAATAAAGGAAACATTCAAGTCACCTCAGTCAGCTTCCTAAGTAAAACTAGTCCTTCAACCCAAAGATTCAATGTGAGGCTCAGAGATGTGATCATGTGACCTGATGGACACGCCCACTACTTTGTGGTTTTGTGTGTGTATGTGTGTTCAGTCCTTTGGGACCTCCTTTTGGGAAGTGGGTCAACCGCTTGGCAAGACATGCCGGCTCGTTAGCATTGAATGTAAACACACACACACACACACGCACACACGTGCAGAGAGCCCCTCTGGCTGTAATTGGCAACAATGAAAATTACACACAGGCTAATTAGCAGCTCCTTGACACAGGCAGGAAGCTCAGTGTGTATGTGTGTGAGGATGAACACACACTCATCACTAACTGCAGCGTAGTTTAGAGACAACAAGGATTTATAGACACTCAGCAACACCTGCTGACAGCGAGGAGATTCAAACACCTCAAATGAAATTCCTCCTCAGCCAGCAAACAAGATGATTTTATTTAACTTTGATTAAATGTGTCATCAAGTCACATCAGTCATAGATTCATTCATTTTAATACATCTCAGTGTGGTTTACTTAAAATGTACACTAGATGTTTGCGTGTCCCCTCTGAAATCTACACGTTTCGGTGTGTTCATGTTTCAGGAAGTCTGAAAAACAGCTTCATGTTGTCAGATTTGTGAAGTGTACTTTCAGCATCTTTATGAAGCACAACTGTTATATCTGTTCTAGTTATACTCAAATTCTCTCTTAATGAGGTCTTCCTCCAGTTTGTCTGCAGTGTCAGAGCGCCCTCCAGTGGCTGCTGAGCCACATGTGTGCATTTTTGTTTTTCTGTCTGTAAACACGATAGTTTTGAATGAATTCTGCTAAAACTTTGTAGAGTGGGCTGGTGTTAACAATCCATTAAAATGTGGTTTACATCCACCATGGTCTTCAGTGTCAGCTTTAGTGAGGTATTGTTTGAGAATTGACAAAAAAGCCTCATAACTCAGAAACTATGATTCTTACAAGTGTGGTGTGAAATGTCAATGTATAGATTCACATGGAAAGATTTAAAATATCATGCAACATTTGACCCTTTGACCTCTTTTTCAAGGTCAATGATTGATCTGAAGGTGAAAGTAATAATAATCCTATATACAACTGTTTTACAACTGTTTCGTACTGCAGGCTTGTAACAACATTAAATGCATATAGGGAATCATATATGCAGATTCTAAATATCACGTTATAGTTCGCATCCAAATATCATGTCACGTTTGACCTCTGCCCTCACTGTTACATTTCACATAAGCCCTTCTTTTAAGACCCCAAAAAGCATTATATCTTTAAAGAAAGTATTATCAAGAGAGAGAATGAGCTAGTTAGTTCTAAAGATACTGTAGTATAACATACAATAAGCTCATGATAGCAATGTCAAGTAATTCTCCTGGTGACTGAGCTATTAGTCTCATTTTTTGTTAGGGTTAACCTTAAATCTGCCCCTCAGTCCTTCCACTTAATGTCAAATTCTAAAAATTCTTCTGGGACTGAAGTAACAACCTCCAAACCTACATCACCTTGGACCACGATCCACGTGGAGTTATTATCTACCAAAGCAAAACAATCTCTAAATGTTTCACTCTCTGGTTTACATGTAAATTTACGGGGCTCTTTAATTCGCCACTGTGCATTTCTGAAAGTTATCCAAAAACAAAACTGAGACGACTGAGATCTGTGGACTCCGTGTTCTCTGTTAATTTATTTATTGTTTATTTTTTAATTATTTTTTTTTAGCCTTCAAATCTCTCAGTATACAGAAGAAAGATTTACCACAAAGCAAGAAAGCAAGAGTAAGGCTAATCAAAAAGGTACTGACATCAACGTCTTAATCCATTTGGGTTTAGCAAATCTATATTAAAATCACCACAAATTGTTTGCACTTTTTTATCATTTAAGTTGCTAAACATAGCAACTAGTTTTTCGCTGAATGTGTCAAGGTATGATCCTAGTGTCCTATAGCAGTGGTTCTCAAACTTTTCACAATGAGTGCGACCTCATAAAATATATGGCTCTTGAAGTAGCACCCTTATGACCGACATTAAAGTACAGTAGTATAGACCTGTTTAAGACCAAATACAGTTTACACAGACAATTTTATTTCTTATATGAATGTTATTTATTTTAACTGTCATGAACAGGATGTGACGAGTGATAATAATAACAACTGTACTGCATTAAAACATTCACAGCAGGTGGGATATCCAACCTTTAAGCGATGACCTGATGAACCCTGCTTCTGGGTCCAAACTACTCTGCATTTAAGATTGTTGTGTTTTTAAAATGTTTTGTATCTTGTTCTATTTAATCTGAAGAAGCCCCTAAAAAGGTCAGTAATCACTGTCGGCCTCTCTCAGTTTTTATCATCACTATTCATTTTAAAGCTCAGTTTTTAAAACCTTAGATGTAACTACAACCCAGCCCATGCAGCAGTATATTAACGACTAACCTTATATTGCAGTTGCTCTCCTCACTGAAGTTTGGTCGGTTTACAGTATCCTGCCATGCGATTGCATTTGTCCCTAACCATCGGGAACCCTCACATCAACTTTTATCGAGTGGAAAAAAAGTTAGCGTTCATCTTCCAGCTTCACTGTGTTTATATTATGCTAACCATAGCTGTGTAGCTAGCCACCTGCAGCACATCACTATTTATGTTTAGTTTTTTGTCTTCATTTATGTCAGAAGTGATAGCAGAGCTGTACGTTTTAATTTTTGCTGTGGCGGTTAAGCTGACGGATTTTTGGCTTCTCGACCCTCCTTCGTGGTTCGTGCACGTTGAAGCTCAGCTTGCTCTTCGTGGCGTTTCAGCCGAAGACACGAAATACCATCATGTGGTGGCCTCGCTGGATCCACTGTCCACCCGGCGTGTGATGACCCTTCTCCGGGATCCCAAAGGAAATACACCACTCTGAAGGCGCTGCTGCTGCGGTGCTACTCCCTCTCTGACGCAGAGCGGGCTGAGAAACTCCTCTCTTTCTCGATCTCATGGAGAGCACGCTGTCCTTGCTAGGAACGAATGACGTCTTCCTCCGACAGTTGCCGGTGCGAGCTGGCCTCGCCAACTCCCTGCTGCTGGCCGCGAAGGATTACCGCTCACTCGCAGAAGAATCTGATCGCATTCCCCTGGCTACCAGGAGCTTCGGCATCCAGGCGATAGTTCCCAACTCACCGACGGCATCTCCCGCGCCCCCACCGATTCTCACGGGGGCCTCCGACACATCGATGGTGGCTGAGGATTGCGGCACCGCGGAAAAGGCGCTGTGTTTTTACAATTAGCGTGACAGCACCGTGGCGCCTTTGCAGTTTTAAGGACCGGGGAAACGAGCCCGCCAGCGCTCTGTAGCGGCCATGACCGCTGACAATAAGGAAAGGCTGCTCTTCATAGAGGACTCGCACTCAGGGAGATGTTTTCTGGTTGACTCCGGCTCCCAGAAGAGCCTCGGGAACTCCTGTGTCGTCTTTGCATACCTCCGCAATGGTATATTATTTAATCTTTAAAAACAATTGGAGATTTCCTGCGTACCACCAGAGAGAGCCCAAGTACCACTAGTGGTACACGTACCACCGTTTGAGAATCACTGCCTTACAGTATTCTTCTGAAATGGCCAAAGATGTCGTTTTATGCTGGTTATTGTAATTCTTAATATACAGTTGCAGTGCTAAGTTATTGTTGTTTGGAGCAGTTTAATTATATTTGTGTATTTGAATATTTACCCTATAAAACTA
Organism: Etia nguti; assembly: GCA_015106755.1. NCBI lineage: Eukaryota > Metazoa > Chordata > Actinopteri > Cichliformes > Cichlidae > Etia > Etia nguti. The sequence continues at coordinate 45,443 of VUQG01009343.1, read as the reverse complement.
AGCAAGGCTGAGAATTTGTGTACGAGAATGTCTAGTAAAAACAAAATGTAGAGGAAAGTTTTAAAATGCTGTGAGTTAATGATGACATTTCTGCCTGATTTTGCTGAAATGTTTTAGAAAATATTTTTGAAGTAGTCACTGTTCTTAACTCCTGTTGTTATGTGTCTGGTGATTCCCCAGAAGGGTTTTTTGCCCAGAAAGGAAAGTGGCAATAACAACTTTTTTTTTTTTTTTCTTTTCCCTGCCACAGTGGTTCAGAACCCTGTGGACATAAATCTCACAGGGAACTATAAGCTGCAAGTGTGGCTTGCGGGGATGGTGTACACAGTTGCACTGCACTGTCTTTTCCATTATTGCTTACAACCTAAGGGAGAAAGGACTCTGAGACACAGGAGTCTCTGTTTTAAATGTCATGATGAATTAAAATCTTATTGCTTTTTACATATCTGTGTGTAAATGAATTTAATTTCTCAGGGTGGAATGAGCTTCTGATCGCCTCGTTCTCCCATCGTTCCATTCCTTTGAAGGATGGAGTTCTTCTCGCCTCTGAGCTACAGCGCGATAATGCACACAGTGCAGGAGTTGGAGCCATTTTTGACAGGTACCATTGATGGAAGCACAGAATCGCCAGCATACAAACATATAAACTGCACTTGATGCAATGATTTAATAATGTATTGTCTAATTTAACTTTTTGTTTTGATACAGAGAAAGTGTGCAGAGCGCAGAGGTCGGCGCCATATTCGATAGGTAAATTTCCTCTTGTTTAACGTTACCGAGTGTCTTACACAGTGTAGGCTCAGTGGAGTTTTAGCCTTTAGCTGCTGTTTGTGTTTAATGCTCTGAAACCTTGCGTTCTTTTTCAGAGTTCTCACTGAGCTCGTCAATAAGATGAGAGATATGCAAATGGATAAAATAGAGCTGGGCTGCCTTCGAGCCATTGTCCTGTTTAACCCAGGTACTTAACACTGAGGAAATTAGAAACACTTAACTTTTTCTTCAAAACATGTTTTGTTTTGTTTTTAATTTTCTGCATTCTTCATGTAGATGCTAAAGGGCTCTCCAACACCGGTGAGGTGGAGCTCCTTAGAGAAAAGGTCTATGCATCATTGGAAGCTTACTGCAAACAGAAATATCCAGAGCAGCAGGGAAGGTAATGGTCCTTAGCTGTAACAGTGTTGGTTGTAGTCCTGTCTAGTACATTTTGATCTTGTTAAGTGATGTGATATGATATCCTCTCTGTTCCCTGCAGGTTTGCTAAGCTCCTCCTTCGACTGCCAGCACTGCGATCTATTGGCTTGAAGTGCTTGGAGCATCTTTTCTTCTTCAAGCTGATCGGTGACACGCCTATTGACACTTTCCTAATGGAAATGCTTGAAGCTCCCCATCAGTTGTCTTAGATAAGAAGTGTGTACTGTGGTTAGATAGCTGAAGCCTGGGCAGCGGGCGTGGGACTGGAGTGGCACTTTAAGTTCTTTGAAGATTTGTCGATTTGTCTCACTGCTGTCTGCGTTACACTTCTTTTAGTGCGGCACAGATTTGCGCTTTAGACCAAACCCAAGGCTTGGCATGATCTACAAGCTGGTGCTATATGTTTAATTAACTTCATGTGTAACTATGGGTAAACACAAGTATCTTTTGAAAATATAAACATTTACATATTTCCCTCACAGGATAAACTATAATTTGGATATACATTTTTGTATAAACTTTATAGACACCTCAGATTTTAAGATTGTTGTTTCTCCAACTGATGGGATACATGAGAGGACGGCAACCTGATTTTTTTCTTAACGCGTTAACGACGCACCCTTTTTATAAATTTACACTCAACTCAGATTTAGAAGTGCATTATTGTACCAAACGACAGCTTCAAGTTTACTTGTATCCATTGCACATGATAAAATCCAGCAGTGACCCTGAGACAGAAGACAAATGAGGAGTTGAAACCGTCAGATCAGATTCGTGCTGATTCAGGGTCAGCTTTGTGTGTCTCGTATACATATATATGCAGAGTGTTGTTTACTTTGCCATTTAAAAGAGTAATTATGCCGGGGTTAATGATTAGACTTTTCTGCACATTTGCAACGTGCTGTTTCTAAACCATACATTTAACAAATGCCTGGCCTCTGTATGGTCAAGTTTTTGTCTTTTGGTGCTATTTCAGAGATGATTATTGGCGCAGATGCACACCAAACCACAAACCTATGAATATATGCAAAGCTAAAAATTCTTTTGTCAATCTTTGTTTAAAATGTAGCAATACAAAATGTTAAACTAGGTAAGCCTGTCAGTTTTTCAGGGGTTTTACAAAGAAAATTATGTCCTGTGGAAAGGGAATACTCCATTTTGTAATTTATCCTCACAAATCTAAGGTACTGTGCAAAAGTAATTGTTCAGGGACAGTGTATATTGATAAATTTGAATTATGATCAGGAAATACAAATTCTATAATTCTTATTTACCCTTTTTTCTGTTTTCAGCTAGTATAAAGCAGAACGTGTCTTGGGTTGCACTGGATTTGCTGAGACAGTTTCAGCTTCTTTTTTTTTTTTTTGATGCTTAGTTGTTTTTCCTACCTATCCTCTTTTTAGGTAGCTGTCTTCATCATTGTGATGTCTCTGCATTTTATTGCAAGCAAACAATAATCACATTTAGCTCCATACCACCTGTGAACAGACATGAATTTTAAGTCCGGATGAGTTGGCCGTATGTAAACACCAGCTGTAATGGTAAACGTGTCACTGACATCTGTATGCTCTTGAACATAAAAGTGACTTGAAACATGGGTTGTGTGGACTAAAAATAAACAGGCTTAAGTTTTTCATTCGCATGCTTTGTCTGGTCTAAACGTGATTTTTATTCATAGAAGAAAAGGTGGCAGAAAGAAGTTGAGATGACAAAACAAAATCGCATTTTTTAATGAGCCTTTTTATTGTAGTTGTTACATAGTTTTTGCTGTGGGTATAGATGCAATTGAAGCCTTGGTAGTAAAGCACTTTAGTCCAAGTTCCACAGTGATGTTATGGCACAGGCAGCAGTGTGTGATGGGCTAATGATAAAAATATATTAAGTGCAATGAAATCAAAGGCTTCCAACTGGATTCTACTGGAGTAACTGGTAAAGCCGATCGCTGCGTGTTCACGTTACAGTCTGAAGTGAAAATCCTACAGCTCTGAGAACCAAAGTGAAACCACCTCCTGGATTAAGCAGAAGTGACACGTTTTTTTTTTTTTTAAACCATGCATGGCTTGGTTTTCTTAAATTATATTTTGAATAATACTGCTTTTAGTCTATAATACACTATTCTACACATGGAGCAAAAAAAAAAAAGTCATGACATGTACATCTGTTTACAGCATTCCCCTGTATTGCTTCAAACATGTTTTTGCTCTTGAAAAGTCAGTACAACCTGGGAAACGCACCTCCTCCTCTAACTTCAGTTTTACTAAGTGGCATGCTACACATCGAGTCTAAGGTGCTGAAAAGGTTCCAGTCAATTCAAAAAAAAAGAAAAAGAAAATGGAGTGCTGATTTGATTTTTTTATGTAGATTTATCACAATGCGCTAAATTATTTTCTCAATGGCTATGTTTCCATCACAGTGAAAATTAAAAAGTGGATAGAGATCATATTATGAATTCAGTCAAGGCCATTCCAAACTGATTAACAGCACATGGACCTCTAAAATATTCAGTTCAGTACAGATTTATGTTTTAAAAAGTCTATAAATTAAAACATTTTATGTGCTTCCTAACTGATAATTCTAAATGTGCCCCCTGATGGTTTGCATTCATCGAGAATGAAAAAATATACCCCACATGCCCTGAAAATGGCAAAAATGGCCTGATCTCTCTCTGTGTTTTTACCTACACCATGAATGGAGTGAACCTTTGTATGCTCGTATCTTACAATAAGGCAACAGGATAACAGCTAATGTGCATAGCCAATCCTTAAGTTGTCATAAATATGTTAAAGCTATCTTCATAAACTACTTGATCCAAGACATAGCATGGAACCAAAAAAAAAGTAATTCTGCCATGACAAGTTTAAAAACACTGGTTAAAAATAAATCACAGCTCAAGAATGATCTACACTGCAATATTAACCTCTGCCCCACAGACCGCCCCACAGACCGCACATCTGTAGCAACATTTTCGTTATTATATGTCCCTGAAAACGTCTTAATAAATAGCTGTCTCTGAAAGGCACTCTGAAATGTGCAGCTCATAGTCTCTACAAAATAAAACGAAATAAACTCTGTGAAGATTGCTCACTTGTACTTCACCTCACTCCAAGTGTTTCCAACTGTCGGTGAGAATCGATCACGACGGTGACGATGCGACTTCAGTTCAAGCTATAAGTGTTTGCATCGTGAGCATTAGTCTGAAACTTGTGGGATCGCCAGTCAAACCTACTGTAACGGAGCTGTTGGCAATCGCCTTTCTCTCTTCATATCAACTTTAAAAAATATCTGCGCCGTTTCTCTGATAAATTCCTTCTTATCTAGTAAACTAATGCACGCTTGCCTTGGATATGTTGACTTTGATTAAACATTTAAAAACTGTGCTACTGCTGAGTTGCTGGTTAACTGCTGAGTATGTTCTCAGATTCAGATGTCTGAATGGTTAATCAGTGTCAAGGATCTCACTTTCCTTTGAGACCCAACTTTTACATCCAGTGCAATTGTTCCTTATTTGAGCACCTTCTTGAGCAAAATGAAACACAAAACTACCACAGTAGTATATAACAAAATAACCCTCTGCACAAGGCCATCTATTCAATAGATGAAATGTCTTTTTTTGTCACGAAAGCTGCTGGGCTGAAACTAAACCCAAACACATTTATTTTAACCGATTTTCTAGCCCTCTCAATTCACTGAAGGCCACGGGGATTAAACTGCCAACTGTTTTGACTCCCTCTGCCTTAAAAAAAAAAAAAAAAAACACTTCTGCAGGTGTTTGTATGCAATATCACATTCAAAGCATAACTGTGATGAAGCCTTATGAAAGCAAATCATGTGTAAACTGTGTTTAACCAGCAAGGGCAAAGCTTAGTGGTTTTAATGCAGCACGCCGTTTCTGCTCCCTCTGGCCATCAGTTTAGGAATAAAATCCTGTTCACCCTTCTCTTTCGTTAGGAAGCACTGGGTTCAAGTCCAGACACACAAAGATGAGATCAACTCATCAAAGCTGGGGTCGGGGAGGGGGATTTTAGTGCCAAGGCAGAGCAGGGTAGGTTGACAGGTTGGGTCTTTATGTCCTTATGGGGTTTGGGGCAGTGAAAGGGCTTTCAGATATCTTGATGTCTCGTGGGGGTCCAGCTCACACTTGCATCTCTGAACCATTAGACAAGCCAAGAGCGTTTGCCTCCTCTGTTGTCAAACCGTTCCTCAGCGTCCTCCTCACTGTGCACACAAGAGGAAAATTCAGAAAGATTGGGAACTGAATCACCAATCGTGGAAAAAGTTTATTTTTTTTGCATTATATTAGTTTACATATGGAGCTGATAGATTTCTGCTCTGTGTATGATAATAAATGAGGCCACTCATCCAATATTTGACACCACTCACATGATTTTCGATTGGCTCGGGATCGTCTCCTCTCTCGCGGCTGCGTCCGCTGGCTGGGCCCCTGAGTGGCTGACCTGACAATCCTCTCCATGATCTCGTCTGCTGTATCATCTGTGCAGTTCACTGGGTCGTCGTTGGCAGAGCACCATGGGGCAACACGACCTAAAACAACACAGTCAAAATGGGTACGAAAAAAAGTCTGATGGTACCAAGGTAATAGCATCTCGTAATACTCTTTAAAGAGCCAACTCATTTAGTTGAACTACAAGAAGGCTTAAAGACAGACTTGGTAACCTGTAACTGTACTTATTTCTAAATTCAAATAACTAAACTTGAAGCACCTGGCTCTGTAAATCTCAGAAATAGCATGTCTGAGTAGATAATTGAAATCAGTAGCATTACCTTGGCCTGTAGGACTAATGCAAATCATTTTTGATAGTGATGTACTTTTAGTTTGCATGTAAATAGGACTGCCTACTTTCAGCAGATGTTGCTACAACATTTAGCAACATCTTGTAAACAGGATGTCATTATAAGCCCTTGAAAAGCCTTCAGCTGGCATTTTGGATCAGCTGAAGAAAAAGATTTATGTGTAAAATCCAAAACTTAGTTAAAATCCTTCTCCTTACATAAAAATTCATCGATGATCATTCCCTACTGTAACTTCTCCCCCCTATAACTGACTAGTTGCTTACAGGCGATGAAAGTAAACTGCCTTTAAATGACTGTTGTGGTCATTCTGCGCTTTACAAATTAACTGAAAAATAATAATTACCCATTACTGATAGTCATGAAAGTGAATAGCTGACCTGATTATGGGAATTTAGAATACATTAGCTGGCCTTATGAATGGCTTCACAAAATGTTCACATCAAGTGAATGCTGAGCTATTTCACAAGATGAGTGAAAACTACACCTGCTGGTGTGAGAGGAAAGGTTAGCAGCTCAAAGTCTTATTAATGATGTGTGGACAATGAATGTACACTATTTCTAAATATAAATTTAATAGCTTTTAAGTTAACAACAGTTGCCTCAAGGTGCTTTATATGTTGTAAGGTAAAGACCGAAGAAAACCCCAAGAATTAGATGACCCACTACGACTAAGCATTTGGCGACAGTGGGAAGGAAAAACTCCCTTTTAACAGAAAGAAACTTCCACCAGAACTAGTCTCAGGGAGGGACAGCCATCTGCCTCGACTGGTTGGGGGTGAGCAGAGGCACCAAAGTGGCGTATAAACACAGATTGAAGAGATTTGCTGCTACGTTGCTAAATGGTCCTAATTAAACTTAGGTTTTAGGTAGAATTCCTTCAGTATAAATGAACCATTGATGAAGCAGAGACAACTGTTACTGTGTTTGACTTGAATAATGCAAATCTAGTATTCTGGATGGCAGTGATAGAAATAAGTAAATATGTAAGAGTGTAAGTGCATAACACGTAAAGGAGAAGAACCTCTGGTGCTACTGGCTCTGGTGCGTGTTCGAAGGCCCGGCACTGTGGATGTTCCACTCTCTCCGCCCTGCAGGCTACTTTTTAGGACGGCCTTCATGTTCTCGTGTTCTGCTGCATCTTCAGCACTCTGGATACTCTGAGGCTGGCCTTCCGGTTTGTCTGGAGGGGCTCCACCAAATTTACCACTCTACAGCAACAGAAGGGTACATGAGATTGTGTTAGCAGTATAATGTGACTCAACTCCATGCTCTGAGACCTTTTACATATTAAAGTCGTCACACAGGTAAACCTTTACAGGTGACAGTACTTTCTAACCTAAAACAGGAGCAGTTAGGCATTTCAAACACTCCACCCACAACTCTGAGATACAATCTTTTTTCCCCCTCACGACTGATTCTTGAAACAACAACGACATGCCGGTTTCAAGAATTTCAGTATATTCCACCTGAGTATCTGTGAGTCTTTCAGGTTAGATTCAATCAACAGCAAATACCATGCAGACACTTCTTTCTTTCCATCGAGTTTTCTCATTCATGCTCGGTCTCTCTTACACACACAGCCTGTCAGTGTTACAACTGACTCTTTCTTTGTTAATCCTGATGTTACAACACTTGGTGTTTTCCAAAGTTACAACACCACGTCTAAAAAAACAGGGTTAAATGCAAACAGCCATGCCCTTGTCTGCAAACAAGATTACCTCACTATCATCGTCATCTTCACTCTATAGGAAAAAAATTTGTACAAATTAAATTTTTGCAGACTTTAAAATAATAGTATAAGTTTTTATATGAGTTTTAAGATGAGAGAGTGGTACAGTCTTGTCACCTAATTTTTAGGAAGAAAGCAAATACAAGAAGTTCTTAAATATTTAAACACGTTCTTTTTAATACCTACATTTTTGTGAGACTTTGATCTCATAGAACAGGGATGCCAAACTCTTTTTACATCATGGGCCATAATTAAGCCCACTTTCATCTTAAGTGAGCCAGACTGGTGGAAATACTCTTTCTGTCAGGGTAAAGTAGTTTAAATGTGCATTTAACCCCTGAGATATGTCAATATAAGAAAAAGAAATGCAGTGTAAACACCGTACATCTCAGTTTTTCAACACGATGAAGAAATGCTGTTGTTGTTATTGAAAGAAATATGTCAGGATGACTATTTGGGCTTAAATTGTACAGAGTAAATTTATAAAATTACAGACAATTCTGGTAGCTCATTGCTCAGGCTGTCCTGTAACTATAAAGTGGAACGATTTGTTAATTCACAGAAAATGCCCTGTTTTATTTATTTATTTTACTGCTGACACATTGTTAAAAATAGATATGTCTATAGTAGACAAAATTACAGAAAGTTCCCTATCATGGTTTCCTGTCAACTTTTTATCGATTACTTTGTTACTGCAGCATGAGTGGCTTTGGTGGAGGTGTTTATCAGTATGACAAGCTGTACAAGTCCTAAAAATACAGTTAAAAGTCTAAAACTTATGCCATCCTTTACATTTTCCAAAGATGTCCAGTGGGTCGGATTGGATTGTCTGCCGGGCTGATTCTGGCCCCCGGGCCTTATGTTTCACACCCCTGTCCTACACCATAAAATCATCACTGCAGATTCAAGCTGTGGAGCCCAGAGGAGCATATTTGACTGAATTTCTTTGTAGGAGTGTGGGCTGAGGAGTGGGCCATCCAGAAATCCAGAGTTTGAATTCTCACACAGTGATTGAATTAGGGACCTTTTGAAGAGCGGGTGTTCTTGCCAGAGCCCGCTGTTGAGTCTGCTCTGACAGTCCGGGGGATTTTAATCATGCGGTGAGGTGTTTGCTCTGGCTTTTCTTAGCTGGCTCCAGCTACAGAATAGGATACACTAAAAACAATTCACTGATTGTTGTTACAGTAACCTATACATGTGAATACCAAGGAACTATACCGATGTCCTTACAAATGCCGCATTTGGCGCTTTAACCAGATTAAGGATATAAGCAGCATCTAGGGATGGGCCGTATTGTTTCTCAGAAATCAGAAAGCTCAAACTAAACAAAGACGAGGATCATGAAATGGAAAAACGTTCGTGCAGGTCGGCTGAAGACGACTTACATCTGTTATCATTTTTCCCCTGGTCTTGTTCCTCTCTCGGTGGTTTGCCCTCTTCTGTTTCTGCTGCAGCACGCGCTCTCTCGTCGTGCGATATTCTAGAGCAAATTCGCTCAGTATCTTGCTAAAGCGGTGTATGCTGACATCACGTACTGCATATACCGGATGGCCCAGGAACAGTAGAAAAGCATGAAACCTGGAGATGAGTAGAGCGACACTGCATCATTATAAATGCTTCATCATTAACGAGCACGCAAAACTGGATTCCACAGACATATTTCTAAGATATGAAAATTCTGCAAAATGCTAAAGGAAAGCTTTCATGTGAGTGGATTATCTACATGTGAACGTACCTGTTGATAATTCTTCGATGTACAATCTTGAGTATGATGATCCTCTCTGCACAGTCTTTGAGGAAGTCGGACATTTTTTGTTTCAATGCTGGTTTCATCTCATGTTTTGCAATGACTTTCAGGTGATCCCATGATGCTTTGCACCTTCTCTCCATCTGGGCCAGATTGTCTTGAAGCTGGTCAAAATCCACCTAACAACCAAGTCAGACTTCAGTTGATGCGGCACTGGCATTTATGTCGACTAACAACAAACTGTTTCAGATGAGTTTTTAAAGTGCAAACAAAAGGAACCTTGGTCAAGCGGGTAACAGCCCCGATCTCAGAGTAGAGATCAGTGCTGTCTGGAAACTTCTCAACCACGATGGAGCAGGCGTGGTGCAGCAAAGATTGCTTATGAACTGTATCCTTCACCTCAGGGACCTTCTCCAAATAGTTCAGCTCAAAGCCTTTAGCCTAGAGATATATGCAAACACAGGAGCACACTCAGAGTGTGGGATGGAAACAATGGTCTAAAATTAAAATCAAATGCTGCTACTCTAGGACCAAAATTGCAGTGAACTTCCTTTTTGGCACAGTCATGGAAAAAAAAGGGAGTTGAAAAGAGCTAAGAGTAGATACGTAGATTCATTAGACTCAAACTACACTCTATTTCAGGGTTGACTGATTATTCTGCTCACCACAGTGAAGCTAAAAAGCCAGAATGAAAGACATAATCCTAATCCTAACGGGATCTCCCCTTGTTCTCCTGCCAGCTTTAAATGGCTTACTGCAAAATATAAATGCGGCCATTATTTACGGGAACTGCCTGTTTTGATGTTGATGATTTATGTTTCCCTTTTGCATGTTTGGCTCGCATATCTCAGAGGTTCATTCATAAATACACTTACTCACAGCTGCATACACACCAAGGCACACGCGAGGGCAAAGAAACACAGATGACAAAGTGAGACAAAAAAAACAAACAAGGGAAAAAAAAAGAAGCAGACACACAGATGCAGGTTCACACACAAAAGGCCAGACATAAAGAAATTCTCAGAAATCCCCAGAAATCCCATACCCTCCCTCCCCTTTTCTCTTTTTGACACACAGACAGACAGACAGGGCCAGATTTAGCAGAGGCCTTGACAAGTGTTTTTACTGTAGAAGGACAGTGTCTGGTGCAGTCAGGCACGCACAACTCTTGCCAAATCAATATGCTGTCAGGGGAGGTGGGGGAGGAGGAGCACTGGAGAAAATGTACAAAGCGAGTAAACGCCACATACGACTTGGAGGTTTACTCACATTGGAGCCATTGAGAAAGTTGCCAATGGCAAGTAACGTGGTCAAAATGTATCTGAGTGTCTTATTTTTTTCCAGCTGGTCCATTCCTTCCTTCAAGTCCTGCAAAGGCTCTGCCACTTCCTAAAAGAGCAGGGAAATGCAGTCATGAAGCACATGACACATCCTTGCGTGCCTATTTTTTTCTGCCAGTGAAGTCTGTTCTTCTCTCATCATACAGATGTACCCCATATAGGAAAAACAAATCTTGTATAAAGTATTCACTGTATATAAAAGAAGGATGAAGATTCTGTATGTCAAAAGTGAAGATAGTTTGAAAGTGCCTCAAACCTGCATTCTTTCTAGTGGCCAGCAGGGGGAGACGACTGGGTACAAAAGGAAGTACAGTTGTACTGAACTCTATTGGAAAGCTGTTGCTAAGCCAAGAAAATCAGCAACTGGCTGTAGCTTCATATTTACAGATGTCATGCGATAAATGCTCACATTTCACTTACTAATCACGAGCATATTTCCTAAAATATCTTTTTTTTAATTGACAAAATTTAATTTTATTATAAGGAAAGCAAAAATGAGATATAATGCAATTGTGCAAGTGCTACAAGCACGATTGATGCTGACCTTCTCAATAATTTCATAGTCCATCTTGAATGCCCAAAGCTGCAGGCGAGCAGATAGCTCTGTGATGGAGGAGAGGGTGAGAAGGAACTGTTCAGCGCTGCCCAAGGGGATGGCAGGGTTAACCAGCTGAGCTTCCTGGATCTTTTGCTTTTCCTCCTCTGTGGGGATCATTGTGAGTATTTTCTAGTGGCAGGAAGAGAAAAGTTGGGAAAACAGGTGTATAATACCATTTAAACACATGAAGAATTTTTTTTTACTGTAAATTAGAGTAAATCATAGGAGTAAATCATAGAGAAGATTCGATAATTCAAAATTGCACAAAAACAACCCCAAATCAGGTTGACAGTCAAAATATATCTTAAAATCTCTGTATTCTGATAAGCCAGGGTGTTAGATGAGTGAGAGCGAGGGAAAGAGTCCATAGATGTGCGTCATAAGGCAGAACCTTATTAAAAAGACTTACCTCGATGCCTTCTTTGTTTAGTGCGTACTCATCAAAGTTGAGAATGGCAGTCTTGATTGTGCGGGGAGGAGGTAAGACAGTCAAACCGATGTTTATAGCATTGCTGCGCTTTGAGTCCAGGACTATTATCTCTTGCCGTTTGCCATCAACAGCTGCTTTCTACAGAATATTATGAGAAATTAGAATGTTTTTGAAAAGGAATGACGTGTAAGAAGTGTGCAAAAATGTATCCAACATATCAACCTTAGCAGAAAAATCTCAGTTATAATTATTTTTTCTTTTTCCTGATTACCTGTGTGGTTTGTGCTTGAAAGACTTGGAGGTCTACATGGCAGTGTTTCTTGCTGTTACAGTACATGTTTCTGAAAATGTCACAACTTTCTGCACTTGAAGGCATTATTTTTGAACATGTTTTAGTTTCCTGAGCAGGGTCGACCCCTGAACCTACAGATTTTTGAATCAGTGGATCCTATACTAACTCTTTCTGAAGATTTAAGAATGTGTCGATGTGTTCTGGTCCCATAGTTTACTTTAACACAGAGGTAGGGATGACTTAATCTAAAGTCCATCTTGATTTATATGAGACAACAATCACAATTAGCACCAAACTAAATCACAAAATGATCCTTTCAAATTAACAGCTAGGGGAGGAGAGCTGCTCTAACAGCAGTCTTAACAGTAATTACCTTCGTGACAGAGAGCTCCTTGGATTTGGACTCAAACAGCTGCTCCAACTTGGATGTGTCCAGTGTAACTGGCTCCAGTTTGGACCAGAGAGACTCTTTACAGAATTTATGACTCTTACACTGCCAGTCCACAGGACGCACCTCATTCCAGAAGAGACGGATGGTCTTCTTCTTCTTCTGGAAGAGAGGAATATCCCCTCGGCTCAGCTGAGGGGATGGTGGAGGGATAGGGGCCATAAATGGCGGAGGTGGAGGCATCATTTTGCCAAGGATGGGAGGAGGTGGGGGGCATCCAAACAGTGGTGGTGGTGGTGGCAGGGCGGTATTGCATGGCAGAGGAGGAAGAGGTGGTATTAGGTCACCTGACCCTGTCGTGCTGTCCATATCTAAAATGTCCATGTCATCCTCATCCTTCAGGTCCGTGAAGTCCATATCTTTGATCCGCAGCTCTCTTGGTTTGGCCATTAACTGATCCCAGATATAGTCCGACTCTTTCTTTGGGGCTAACGCTGGCGAGGCAGCGGGCGATGATTTGTCAGCCTGTTGCTGCTCTTTTGAGGTCTCTGCTTCAGGTGGAGATGTCAGGCCTTTGACCAAATTTCCAAACTTCCCCGCCACTGCCCGGACGCTGCCCTGATTGTCCAGATTTCCCACCTCCATCTTTTTCACATTTTCTTCTCTGGCCTGTCTGTGAGCCTCCAGTGTGGAGATCCTGCTAGCCAAACTCGCCACAGAGTCATTCACCTCCTCCTTCTCACATTTACATTTCTCCTTTTCAGATTCTCCCACTTTCCCATCATCCTCAGCGGCCGTCTTCTGAGCATAGAGCATGTCCAGCATGAAGCGTTTCCCGTTGAGAATTTTGTTGCAGTGGTCATTCACATCTGCCTCTTTAATGCACTGAGTCCATTGGCCTGATGGTATGGAAAAAATTTAGATCAAATAGAAGTTAATATGCATAGTTGATCATCAAAGTAAGCAAATAAAATCTGCTACATTTTTGAGCTCTACCTGCTTCGATGTCACGGCTGAGTTTCACCTCCCGCTCCTCTCTCTCCAGAGTGCTACTTGTGGAGGAGATGCTGGACGCAGAGCAGTTGTCCTTTTCGTTCACCTCCTCATTCTGCCTCTCTTTTTCACTCAACAGCACACTGTCATCTACATCCCTTTCTGTCACCTGCTCCTTCTCAGGCTCCTCTTCCAACTCCACTTCTACCTCTACATCCGGCTCTCCCGCCTTTACCTTATCAGCTACATCTGCTTCTTCTTCTGCCTCATCCATACGCTGTCTCTGCTCCTCAAGCTTCTCCTGCTCTCGTGTCTCTTCCTTACTCTTGCCTGACTGTTCAACTGAAGCCACCTCTACCGCTACCTTCTCTTGAGCAGCAACATCCTCCGTTTCTGCAAGCGACGTCGCCTCAGTTTGCTGTTTGTCTGGTTCAGGGGGAGGTGCAGGGGAAGGTTCTAATACTGGTAACTCTGGTGCTGCACTTTTTATTCTGGTCTGTGGTTCAGCATGTGGGATGTGTTCTGTTCCTGGAAGAGAAATTACAGCAATATTAAAGAAAAATGTTATTTTAAATGATTCTGTACAGAGTTATGCGCCAATGTATAACTCTGATAGTGTTCAGGAAAAAAAAGAAAGAAGAAAATCTAAAAATATATTTAAAATTGCTTCCCGGCATATCATTAAATGCGCTGATACTGACATTCTCAGACTGAAATACATAAATCAATCACCTACTCCCTTTATACAACTGGCTGAAACACTGCAATGCTTTAAAAAGTCTGAGAAAAATCTTTCAGCTTCAGTCTTTATCTTCAGTTTAAAGTCACCAAAGAAGCACGCTTTACAAGACATTTCTGATTACAATCTTACATTGAAGTATCTTGAAATTACTGAGAGTCATTCATGAGATCAGCTGTTAACCTCTGACATCAATCCATAGGAGCTGATGGCTGAGCGTAAGTACCTCTGCACATCTACATTTGCAGTGCACCTTCAGCCCAGCTTCTCCTTTTGTTGCTTTGTCTGACTTTATCATTTATATAGTGCCAAATCACAACAACAGTTGCCTCAAGGCGCTTTATATTGTAAGGTAAAGACCCTAGAATAATACAAAGAAAAAAGAGAAAACCCCAACAATCATACGACCCCCTGTGAGCAAGCCCTTTGGTGTGTCATGTACACTGTCACTGATGCTGTTCTGTGCTGTGTGTACGCACACAGTAGGTGGCGAGATCCCAGAACAGAGGCACATCACCAAATATACATTTGCACCAGATATAGGTGCTTTCAGCTACTCCCTTATTTACTAAGTGGTCACAACAGCAGATGAATAAGCACAATTTATTTGGCAGAGGTTTTTATGCTGGATGCAACCCTCCCACTTACACAGGCTTGGAACTGGCATAAGGAGTACACTAAATCCCTATATTCTTTGTGTGTAAGGCAAATGTGTTAACCACTACACTATGGAGCCACTAAATCACAGCAGATGGAAATAGAATTATTTTTTATCAAGTTTTAATGACAGGCCAAGTGAGTGAGACAGGAGCACAAACAGCCAGTATTGTGTCTTCCAGCTGTGTCATCAAGCATTCATTCATTCATTCATGCACCTATCTTTCAAGCCCTAATGAAAAATACATGTTTACCCAAACTCTGGTGTGTGGTGGAGGTGTCTTTCTGTGAAATCACAGATGAAGGTGTAGCACAGCGGGATGCTGAGCGGCTGGCAGGGTTTGGACTCAAACACAGAGTTATCTCCGTCCGCCCTCTTGTTGGCACTTTTGGGCGCTCCCGCTCAAACTCCTCTGCAGCTACCCGTTCCACAGCCTTGTACCTGCAATGACAAACAGCTGCTTTCACTTTTATATGGACACTGCGCTGTAGTTACATGAAAAGTGGTAACGGCTAACTGAATAAATAAATACAGGATGCACATTAAATTTGTTATGGTGAATGAGGATTATGTTTTTTGGGGTAGTGACATCTATATAAGCATAAATCTGCAGCAACTCTAACTTAAAATTTTAAAGTGACTGATTAATTGAAATATGGATTACAGCTTAGACTTTAGAGGTATGATGGCCTCATATAACAATGATCAAAAAGTTGTGTCAATGAATAGAAGCCATTTACGCCGTCTCATTCCAGGGTAATTACGGAAAATGGAGCCATAGTCCCATTACTCAATGACAAATGATATCCGTTTTGATAAAGCTGCCAAAGTTCTCTATAAGATTTTTGGCTCGAGATAACACTTCACATGTCCCTCAAAATTGTGTAAGCTGCATTTTCATAAATTATTATTATTATTTTTTTTAAAAAGGTGTAGGCATAAGAATACTGTTCAACCGCACATGCATGCCAAAAGACAGCTACACACTATTCCTGTTAAACGTTGGAACATCAAAGCTGAGGCAAATTGTACATCTGCAAATTGTACATCTTATATCTGCTGCTAACTTTTAGAAGTTAGCAGCAGATATTAAAATGTCCTTTAGTTTTTAACCTAGCTTCACAGCTGCAGCAGTAATGTGAATGCATGTGAAACCCTGAAACAAAGTAACCTCACCTTTCTTCTCTGGCTTGTCTTGCTTCTTCCCTCTTTTCGACATAATCTCGACTGAGACAGAAGGACAGACACGGATCATGGAGAGCAGGGAGAGCATGTGCAAAAGACAGCTTAGACCTACATTCATACCACATAAGATTTTTATTTAAATCTGATATGTGCAAACAGAGCGCCGTATGATGCTTCATCTGCCATTATTCTCTTTACAGTGTACACCACTGTATGGACAAAAGTACTGGGCCGTGTACACATTAAACTTACAGGAGCTGCTGATGTTAATGTCAGAGGAGGTTTGGAACTGTGCAGTTACTGAATCAGCAGAGCGTTGGACTTACAAAGGATCTCTTGCCACCCCCTCTGTTCAATGCTGGATGTTCACAGTGGACATAGATGGTCTCTTTTACTCTTGTCAGTCCAAAACGTGAACACTGGTATCCTGGAAAGAGTGACCTTTATCTTTTAGATGCAGATCTACAGCCGAATTTGTCCTGTTGAGGTGACTCTTTAATGTTGTGCGATTTATGAAGTGGCTGTTTGGTTTCTCCAATGTAGAGGTCTGAGCATTCCTTGCTGCATTGCACAGCATACACTGTGTTGCTTAACTTGCATTTCAGAGTTTTGTCCTTGAACCAGTTTTCATCTGAGGGTGTGGCTGGGTCTAAAGTGCACTGGGATGTCATGGTTCGTGAAAATTCTGAGCTTCTCTGACACGAATGACCTTTAAAATGACCTATTATTTCACAAATGTTTGTAAAGGTAGACTGAATGGTTAGGTGTTTGATTTTAAACACCAGTGGCAACGGAGTGAAATAAGCTGATTTCAAAGTTTAAGAAGTGTGGCCCAATAATTTTGACCATTTAGTTTATCTAATTATGCTCACAAAGCAGTTTTTCCTCACACTGGAGAGATATGCGGTCATCTTTAGTGAGTGAAGACTGCCTGCTGTTAAAAATCACACAAGTTGACCCGTCTTTATTAGGTTGCACTGTGCAGAGGCTATAGATCATTTTTTTAATGCTATGAAGTCACATAAGGGAGGCTAACCTAAAGCGGTTCCTCTCTTCTCTTTCAATCCTCTGCAGTCGCTCTTCTCTTTCCTGGCGTCGCCTCTCTCTCTCTGCAGCCAGAGACTCCTGATGCTGTCTGTATGATAATGTTAGCAGCCCCCCTATAGCAGGTCTGTGAATCAGAGAAAATGAGCAAATAAGACTAAATTATTGCGACTAAGTGAATGATATATACTTTGATTTATGTATTTGCAAGTTTCTTCAAAATAAAAGCTTGACAGAGTTATATGTAACATTAAAAATCTTTTGCATTAGCCGTGCTGCTAACCTGTCAGGTTTGGATTCTGGTGGGGAGGTTGCTGAACTAGTAAAACGATGGATGGGTGATGTAGGAGTTTGGTTCTGGGATATGGATTTGGCGCCAGGATATGGAGTGCCATTGCCATTGAGTCTGTCAAAAGAAGAGGAAAATATGCTGTGTTGTGTTGAAGACACAGGAAGACAAAGAGCTGGATGCACATCATCACCAGTAAAACAATTTAAGTAAATAACTTTAATTTGGCCTCCTAATAAAAAACAAACAAAAAAAAAATCTGAAAATTTTTTTTTTCAGATTTTTTTGTAAAAAAATAAATTTGATATATTATTAAGTATATTTTAGCAATAAAAATATAATATTTATTAAAGAGCCTGCACATACTGGTGAACTAGCCATTACAAAAACATCAAAAACGATTTTGTTAATTACCAGTACTGTTAATTTAGTGCAGCTATTGCCATGTGCTCTTGCACTGGGTGGTGGTAAAATCAATTTCTTAAGCACTGTGTGATTGGACACATTGTAAATGGCCATACTGCTTAATAACTAACTACGGTGACTGTCCCGCTAAGGCAGTTTAGCAGCGTCACTGTGAGAAAATCCATCCTATCAGTTATTGCTCATCCATGTTTGTGTGTGAAAACAACTCCTTTCTAAGAATAGCTGTAATTATTATTTTTTTAACTAACTTACACAACAGTAAAAATGGTATGATTACATTTTCAGTAACTCAAGCAGACCCAGTCACTGTCATACCAAAGGTTTTATACTACTGTTCAACTCTAAAGCTCTTATATATCTTGTTCCTGGACAATCGTTAAAATTGGCCTGTTGACTCCTTGTCTTACCTTTCAGCCCAGCAGGGCTTTCTAGCAGGGCAAGATGAAGGAGATGTATTATCTGTCAGACTGAAGATGTAAGTGAGAAAAAAGTCAAGTCAGATTTGAAAAACTCCAAAGATTAAATATCTAGCTGTTAGTCACATAAAGAAGACAGTTTGAGGAAGGAGGGCTGCAAGACCACAAGACGACAGAGCAGACAGGGACGATACAATATCTCCCTCTGTCTCACTGATTAAGCGTGCATTTTAGAAAGCAAAATCTACCATAATTCCTGGATTTAAAAAGCTTTTTTAAGCTTCTAAGTGTTCATTTTTTATTGTCCAGTGAACACCATTTGCTACATGCAGAGCAGTGTGGTTTCTGTTGCTACAGACCTACAGATCTCTGCTTAAACATGAGCAAAACTACACAGTAACTGTAACCCACAGTAACAATTGAAACTCATTATTGCTCTGACTTTGTTTATCGCCTTGTCTTAGATTAACTGTGGCACAGAGCCACAATGAAAGACAGAGGAGGACTAAATGCAAAATAATGCTTTCCAACATCATGGAAAAGGAAGGGGCTTAATAACTTCATCGTGTAGTCTTCAGTGATGGCATTACATTTTTGTACTATTATTTGTATTTTTATGATTAAAATGCTGGGTAAAGGTATAGTGAGATATACACAGACACAAACACCGGTGATGGAGTGGTTCCACATTGAGAGGTGTGCATGTAAAATAGTGCTTTCTCAACCCCAAACAACACCTGTCTCTGGTTTAAGTCAGGGGACAGAGGGATGGAAAATGGGGTGGAGAGGCTGGGGTGGACTGATACAGAGGGTGTGCAGAGCTTGGCACTCTATTCAGAGCAAACGGGAAGAAAGAGTCAGGTGGCTGTGAGGAACACACCAAGGACTAAAGGTCCTCTTTTTAGGTGGAACGGACACAGGAGAAGATGCCCTGGTCTTGACGCTGAGATACTCTCTCTGCCCTTCAGGGTCACTGGCTTTAGGGAGGATGTTGGCCATACACTTTAAGTTCAAACACATGTTAGGAGTGTCTGCTACAGCTGGAACCACACTAGGATGACAAAATACAAGAGAGTAGGAGTCGAGAGAGAGTGAAAATAATCCAAAATGGAAGAGAACGTAGGGAGGTACTGTGTGAGTAAAAATGGAGAAACTGTATCCCGCTAGTTGGCCTAAAATACCTGTGAGTGCCCTGACTAGAGGAATCAGAGACTGGATGACTTTCATCATCTGCCTCTTCCTCATCCTCCTCCTCCTCCTCCTCACCCTCCTCCTTATCAGCCTCATCGTCTTCCTCTTCCTCTTCCCTGTGGTGGACGAGGAGGGGTTGAGGGTTGAAAGGAGGAACGGGAGGATGCAGGGGAGGCGAGAGAGAAGAGAAATTGGACAAAGACAACATGAAACCACACAGCAGAAGATGAAAGAGACAGCACACAGAAACGACAAAAATCTACAGACATGCTTTTAAAAAAAGCATTAAAATTATTAGTGTAGAAGAGAGACATGCCTGAGAAGGTTAGTAGGATTTTAACAATCCTGGTTTTATGACATGATAAAACAGTTAAAGTACAACTTTAATAATAGCATTAATACAAAAGAGAAGAAGAGTATTTGATTTAATAAGCAGTGTTAAGCCTGTAAGAGATATCTTGTGTGTCTGAGCTGAAAGTTTGGGGGTCGCCATACACGAGTCTGGGCCGGTTTGCTGTTTGGATCTCTCTCAGTTGTCTGGATTTCATTAACAATATGGAAAATTGTGATCTTCAAAGGCGGCTTGAATTTCCTGTGGTGGACTGGAAGAAGCTAGCTAGCATGGTATCGTATGACCTGCTGGATTGAATTTAAGTTAACCTGAAGATCTGAGTGCTACCAGGGGTAAGGGGTATGCTTCTTGTAAAAAGCTCGTTAATAATGATTGGGGAGAGAAAGACAAAAAAGAAGACTACAAATAATTTACAGTTTGCCTCCTGGAGCATGATCTGGAATAAAGAGGTTAAAGCAATGTTCATCAAAAGGATCTGTGCTTTTATCGGGCATAATCCCTTTAAGCATTTAAACAAGGCTGCAATTTGCTTCTTGCCGGAGTCACTAGATGCAGTCTGTGCAGTCACCAAGGTCTGTCATATATAAAACATGTGGCGTGGTGGAGTTTAAGTTCAGTGCACGCCGCTGAAGGAAGCCTGACTTCAGAGCGAGAGCAGATAGCTCATATCGTGTGTTTGCAAAGGCTTCCTTTTTCCCCGGGCGGCAGGAGAATGTCTGTGACAGAAAATTAATTTAAATGTCACTTTGCTGCAGCAGTCTTCTCTTTGCCGTTCTTTAAATTACTATATAATTAAATTCTTGTCCTCAGCGCTGGACAGGGTAGAGCTCCACGAATGAAATATAATACACGCTTGCAGTCGGACAGCCTTCCTGTAAAATAACTAAATGAGAATCATTTGTGATTCCTTTTTACCTGCAGCTATCTTTCAGGCTTTAGATCACCCAGCTGGATGAAACATTTAATACTGAGGTCATGGTCGACCCACCTGTGCATGTGCTCTGCTCTTTGTCATTACTTAATAAACCCAAAACTAAATCTTTCTTTTAGTGTCCTAATTCTCTTCCGCCTCTCCTCTCCTTTGCTTCTTTTGCTTTTTACCTTTCACTGATATCTTCATGTTGGCTACCAAAGCGGAGGAAGCCACTTGCACGAGCGTGACTGGTGCTGGGTGATGCTGGGGCAGAAGCATGACCTCTGCTATTCTGAAGCGAATGTCTCCGGCTGCGTCTTCTCTCCAGGCCTCGCCTCTCGTTAGTGCCGCCGACACTTGCCCGCCGGCGGTCCTTTCGGCCACTCGGGGGCAACTGAGTGTCATCGTCACCGTCCTCATGACGGAGAGTCATCTAGGTCAAAGAGACAGTGAGTGAATAAAGTATAATCTTTACGCAGACTGCATTCCTGGCTGATATTTGACTTATTAGATACACTGAGCTTGTTTGTACAGAGATAAAGGTTTGTACTGTAGGCTTCCTGACCTCATATATGTTGAACTGTTCCACGAGGTCGAGGTCTGTGCCTTTTCTGCTTAGGTGTCTCTGGGCCGTGGCTTCGATGCCTTGCTCCTCCAGACAATCCACCATGTCATAGTAGGAGTCCTGGTCTGGTAGGCCTGCCAACGTCTGAGACACACACAGAAGCAAACACATGCGATTTTCCATCCATCCATTTTCTTAGCTGCTTATCCAATCATTCAAGCTGTCACAGGGCAACAGGAAGGGTACACCCTCGATACTTGCCAGGGCTAACACATGATAATGAAACAATAACAAAACTAAACTGATAATTCACCTGCAGGACTGAAGGTATTCTGAGTAATAAGTAACATATTCAAGTAATATATTTAAATACGATCTGTAGCCAGACCTTATACCTAAACATATCAGTAGTGTGTAAACACATTTTCCTATATCCACAAGGATAATAAACACTGAACACCAGCCGCCCTGTATCCACACTTAAATCATTTTACACTGCTGCAGTTGCTTCTTCTTTACCACAGTTATTGCAATTTCATATAAGCAACACTTGCAAGCCCACAAACACACAAATACAAATGACCCTCAGTTGACCACATTCAGGACTACGCTGTGTACTGAGAGCATTTCCCTCCCACCTCAAAAGACTTTCTTTGCTATCTCTACGTTATTCAGGTGCTGATAAAAAAAAAATCTATATACAATATATAAAGGGGGCCTTAAACACAGCAGATTATAAAGAAGAAAACTAGAGACAGGCAGGTAAATGCTATATTCCAAGTTAATGCAGAAAATAGTCGATTAAATAGTATCTAAATAGTATTTACTGACCTTATTGATAAGCGTCATTGCAAACACCAGCAGCTCTGTATCCACTCCATCCTTCTCATCAAGGATCTCCATGACATTTGACCACAGTTTTGTACCTGCATCATCAAAACACACGCAACACAAGTGTGCATAAAAAGAAAAGTTCAAGAAAAAAAACCTTTTTTTTTTCATATTTCAAGGTTTACAAAGATGCTGAACAACTACAAAATCTGAAATCATCCATTTGATCATCTCACAGTTTGTCATAAAAACCGATTTGGCTCCATCGCTGTGCAGCAATAAAGAAAATAAAACTTTTTAAGTCATCTCATTGCACCAGCAGACTTTGCAGTATGGCTTTCATCTTCCTCTGAAAAACAAAAAACGGAGGCGTCTGAATGTGGCAGTAAGTAAGGAGTACCGTCTCAGCCATGAAGTCAAGTCCACCTCTTCTCATCGGGAGATGGGGGATCATGTTCAGTCCTCTTACGCAACAGCAGAAGTGACAGAGGGATACCTGAGCCCTGCACACGGATGACCAACCCCCTGCTGTATGCCACAGCACAATGCCGAGCTTTTAGGATGGCAGGTAACTGAACCCTACTGCAGGCAGGAGATACAGTCCTTCTCAATAAGCCTCATTCCATGCGTGGCTGTGGCGCGGCTGAGAACAACTGATCGGACCGCGCTTTGACTCTGTGTTTTACTGCTTAGGTTTCACTGAGCAGCCGAGAATTAAAACTTAATGATGATGCTATGTAGCAACAAATCCCAGTGAGACTCCATATAAAGTGAACATATTCAGTGATTAAATAATAGCACACACTGTAATTTTATGGGAAGGTAAGTGGAATTTCTGATTGGCTTAAAGACTAGCATATGCAAATAATTAGCTCCAACATATCACACACTGAATTCACTTACACTGCACTGATTAATGCAGCAGGTTTCTTATGTTTTCTCCTTTATTAATATTTATACCATGTGTGAGTGTGAGAATAGAGAACGAGTCTATCCCTCTTCTGACAGTAGTGTTGTGTATTTATGTTTTTTTCTCAGTTATGCAGGCCTCATACCTCTTTTGGTATCCACAGCGTTCACAGCCTTTATGAGAAGGGCAGCATTGGACTCGGTGTACTCGACAAACACCAGCAGCAGCTTTAGGGATGTCTTCACCACCAGACGAAACTGTGGAAAGAAAAACAATCTGTTAAAGCAACAAACACAGAGCGCACAAATTCAACTGTGAACTTAATGTTTCTGCAAACAACTATGATGAGCATGTGCAAGCCGGTTAAATTCCAGATGCTTAATGGCATCAAATGGTAAAAGCCTTTTCCTGTATGGACAGTCTTGCAAGGTTTTGATAAGAGTGCTGTGTGACACTGACGGCTTATGGGAACATACTGTACAGCAGTCAGACGGTATAAAAATGCCATAAAAATCAAAATGCTGACCCACAAATGAGCCTCAAAATATAGCAAGATATCTAAGGTTTAGTAAATGTTCCAAGTGATTTACACCACAGTAAAACATGAAAAAAGAGATTTAAAAAAAAAAAAAGGTAGGTGAGAGGAGTGTTATAGTTATGATATGCTGCAAAGCTGAGGTTAAAATCAACACAATGGGAGGGGTGGTGCAAACCAAGTTTTCTTTCCTGGTGAAGTGATTACAAAGACAGGGTTCAGATTAAAAGAAAAATAAACCAGACACCAAATGTTTTGTCAGTATTTACACGGAAAGGCAGGAAAGTAATTTGTAAGAACATCAAAACTGTGTGAAAAGAGAGCCAGTGCCGTTCCCTCATCTGCTGCACATTTGCTGCACATAACGCAGTCTGGCCACTAGAGGGCTGAGCTGACCACACTGACAGCAGGGCAGCAAGTATGGGATTTTATCCTTCTCCTCAGTGGCCAGGTGTTGTTGTTGAGTTGATCTTATAGGATATCTACAGTGTGGAGTGATTTCTAATTTTTTTTTTTTTTTTTTTACCTTGGATCCAACCAGGGTGTAAAGCCACTGGATCGTTTCATTGTGAGATATGAGGCCGTTCATCCCGTCCACGTACAGCATTATTTGACCAAGAGCTGGAGAAAAGGAGAGTGGGAAAGGCAGAGAAAAGAAAGACATGGGAGGAAAGAGCACAGGGATGGTCAGTCTTAGGGTAATACAGTTGATTAATTCATCGTTTCATAATTGTCCATCAAACCTGTCTTTGCTCTCCCTGGAATCCTGACTATGCAAAGCAGGTGAAACTTAAGTTTCACCAAAGATTAAGGGATAACATACTGTATTCATGAGAAACTGGATACTGTAGGTAAAACTCATTGTTTACTGTTGGTGCTTATTGAAAGATTTCAGCCCCAATATATGACAGGAGACATGACCTTGTGGTACAGTACTGTGCAAAAATCTCGAGCCACCCCTTATATTTTTATATTTTGCTAGGAAAATGGGGTGCAGTGATTTACTGATACGTGCAACCATACATGGAAATCTATATGGCGAAACCAGAGTTTGTACAATTCTAATGAGCTTGGAAATCAATATTGGGTGTGATCACCTTTATTCTTTATCAGAGCCTGAACTCTCTTAGGCAAGCTGTCTTGTCATTTCTTTAAGGAGTCTTCAGGAATTGTTCTCCAGGCTTCTTGAAGGACATTCAAAGCTCTTCTTTGGGTTTTGGCTACTTTTCAGTCTGTTCTCTGTCAAGATTATCCCACACTGCTTTGATAATGTGGAGGGGGGCTGGGGAGGCTAATCCATGACTGATAGTGTTCCATTGTGTGCATTTCTTTTTTTGTTTTGTCTATCCAGGTATGCTTTTACTGCATTGGCAGTGTGTTTGGATAAAAATGAAGCTTCTGCCAATCAGGATCTTACCAGATGGTATTTCGTAGTGGATTAAAATATGATGGCAGTTTTCTGCTTTCATAATTCCTCCTCCGTAAATACTGTTGACAATTCATCACTCTATAATACCTATGGCACTGACTTTCAGTTGAGTTCTTGTGTGATTTGGCATACCTCAGCCTTTTCTCCCTGCTTTCCTCCATTAAGAATGACTTTGACAGCCATCCTTCCACTGAAACCATTCACTTCTGCTGTAGTTTTTTTAGGCATGCCCCTTCTTTTGTCCTCTATTTGTCCAGTTTCCTCAATTTTTTTAAGGACACACTGGACACGATGTTGAGATATGCCAATTTTTTTAGCTAACAGCTCTTTGGGAATCACCTTATTGGTGTAAAATTACTATTTTATGTTCGTCAAACTTATATTTGACATTTTTTTGTACATCCAACTAAGAAACTTCAAAGAAATTATCAATTTTTACAATAGGCTAGAGGTAACAAAATGCCTAAAGATACAATTTAAGAATTTTATGCATACATGCAAACTGGAGTTGTTGTGAAAATTTAAAATCACAACAATTAGGTGAAGACCTTAAAAAAAACATCACTTGTCCACATTCAACTCTCAAGTTAGTGGACACAACTGGGGGCAGTGTAACTGAGCAGAGTGCCTCAATGGAAGCTGACATGACTTCTATCTGTAACAGGATACATAAATAAGAACATAATCAGAGCCAAGGGATCTCAGTGGGGGGCAGTAAAAGTGTAGGGCTTCTGTTTGAGGAGATGGGGGAAGGGAGATAAACATTACAGGACAGGAGTGGAACAGACAAAAGCACCATTTAAAATGTGGTGGGTTTTTTTCTTTTAAAGCAGCATCTCAGAGGAAGTCCACACATGTAGAAGTAATGCTTTCATACAGAAGACCACAACAAGATGAGCTCAGTTTGAACCCACAGAAACTTTACATGATACATTAGCTGACACGTGGGGGGGGGAAAGGGAGCAGAAGAAGAGCACGTGACGCATTAAAAGTGGAACATTTTTGGAGAGCCTGTTTGACTATTTCTTGGCAGAAGTTAGAGTTTTGGGAGGTAATAATACATAGGAGAATATTCTCAGTAAGTCAAGCCGTTGCTGTTTTTTACTCAGAAGGATCATATATATATAAAAATGATCATATATATTAGCAGCTGTGATGAAAAAGCAGACAAACAGGTGCTTTGAAACTGTATACATTCACAGATTTTGATCTAATCTCTTCTTTCTATGTTTACATCACTTTCTTATAACATGTTATGATGACAGCCTGGACTTTCTGTTATATACATATAAATTTCTTCATGCAGTCTTCTCTAGAGCGGCATGAAAATTGCGAATATGCAGCAGATAGGCCAAAATTCCCAGGTGCAGCTGCTGTGTGTACATGATGTGTGAGAGCGTGTGGGTGGACAGGCCCTGTGCGTGCATCTGTATGTGCTTGCTGTCGCCGTACTGCAGCGGCAGCAAGCAGCGGTGGCGACAGTGCATCTTTTATTAATCGGGGTTAAGTACTCGCAACATGTCAGAACAGTGAAATGGTCCTTTCCCACTGCGAGCTCTGGGCGATGTGTCACAGCAGACCACAACAGAATGTGTTTTTAAAAAAGTGATTGACTCTGTGGGTTAGTGCAGGCCAGAGAGAAACCCTCTATAACTATCCCAACAGACAGCTTTAAAGAGATAATTTACATGACACAGTGAGCACAGAGTACAAAATAATGACAGTCATCTTTTATACATACACAAAACAGCCTCAACTTTAAAGAGCTGTGTGGTGTTAGCAGACCTGCAATATCACCACTGCACAGACTTATCTCTCGCGTGCACCTGTGTACGGTATCTGCCTTAGTGCAATGTGCTTTTAAGGAATTCCACTGAAAACGCGTCTTTAATGAGACTTTTAAGTGTCATTACGCAACACGAATGTTCAGTTGCTGACAGATGAGACTTTATCTATCCACCACAAAGCGGGCTGGCTTTTAGATCACGGTGACATGTTATCATAAGGCAGCATTTAAAGGTTTTAGCCTATAGAACAGAGGTGCCAAACATAAGGCCAGAATCGGCCCGGCAAAGACTCCCAACCAGCTTCACTGCATGGCAGTGGGAAATGTGAAGGAGGGCATATATTTTGCACTTTTAACTGTATTTTGCTAAGTTTTACAGCTTTTTGACATTCAAACTACATTGAAGTAGTGAAGTAATAGAAAAACAATTGAATGAGAGAAAAGTTTCTGTTTTTTTCCACTATCTACCTTAGAAATTTGTGACTGAGTGAGTGAGACGTATGGTTGGAAATTACACTTCTTTTTCTTATGTTAAGATATCTCAGGTTTCAAATATGTAGGTAAAAATCTTTGCATTGATAGATGGAGGTGTTTCATTGGTTACACCTTGAGGTGACAGTTGTTGTGATTTGGCGCTATATAAATAAAGTTCAATTTAATTGGTCCGGCCCACTTAACATCAAAGTGGGCTGTATGTGGTCCACCGTGCAAAACGAGTCTGACATCTCTGCTATTGAGAGCCGGTCACTCAAGCAGTCAGCCGCGCAAAAAACAATCAGAATAAATATCATATTTGAATTTAATTTAGTGAGCAGTTAAGATATGGAAATGATATGTTACTTGAACCGTTATACGGCGTGCCAGAAAACACACAGCCATTACCTTTTTTCTCACATTCATTAAAACTGCTGCTTCATGAAATTATTCATTGCCAGCGGCCTCTTGATGTATGATTCGACTACAAATCCAAAAACCGCAAAGACCGAATGGTTAGGTAAAATGATACTGTAACTGTTTAAAAAAAAAATTAAATTACCTGTCATTATGGGAAACCTTCATATTCTGGTCAAAACAGTTAAAAGGAGACATTTAATTACTCTCCAAACAATCACGTATGCGCACTGCAAATGAAAGCGATTTACACACACTTTGCTTTAACTAGTCATTTAACAGCCCTTTAAGAATTAGGCTGCCTGCTTCTTACAGTTAAGCTTTGAAACTGTGATGAACATTTGCAATACTTCCCTAAGTGTTGGCCCAAAACCCAGGGTTGTTTTTAAACTGTACAACAGACACTCATCTATAACTTTAGAAGAGGGTTAATAAGAGGAACATGTGAGACCAGAGTCTGTAAAGGACTCTCTCCACTTCAAGCACTGATTTGGGGCCAACAATGTGGGCCTCCATTCATATAATCATGAGCAGCTTTAGCATACCTCACACAAAGCGCAACAATAACACTGCTAACTCCCTTTGTATGTACTGTATGTCACGTAATAAGATGCTGGCAGACAATGAGCTGCCTTCAAAGCACAGTGATTAGAGTTAAGATGCAAGCCACTGGGGAAAAGGACAGCCAGGGTAAAAAGGACAGCTTTAAAGAAACTTCGAAGTGTCGAGTGAGCAGCCTGTCATCGGTGTAGCACTCTTACACTCAATTTATTTCAACATGCAACTGCCTTAAGAGTGAGTAGAACATTTGGACGACACAGAGTTGCAGCAGGGAACCACAGACTAGGAGACTGGAGGAGACAGACCCCGCTTCTGTGTCTCAAATTCTGAGAGTACAAAATCAAACAACTAAAGTCTGGTGGAAGTGTTTCTTCAGGGCCTCTCCCTCTCATAAACCACAGCAATTATCTTCCACAGCCCCAGGAATGTGCAGGAAGGGCTGCTCCGTGACCACTGCCGAGGTGAGAAGCAGTCTGAGGTCTGTGAAGTCAGCACCGATGCAAGCCAGCTGACGTATATGTTTAAAAAAAGAAAAAAGACAACTTTATCTATAAGGATGCAAGAAATCAAATGAACAACTTTCTGTCCACAGTAAAAAACTGTCCACTTCTCTCCCACTTACCACTCTGCCCCTTTGGTTTCATTTACATTATGGAATTTATCTAAACTGGGTCAGCCAAACTGTCTGTCAGTGTGCAACATTTATTTTACCAGGACTTTGGGAATGGGGCCAAATCTTTAGCCCATACAGTGCAACTTGGAGACTCTTATCTTGCATTTTATGCATTAGCCAGATGCTGCACTTAGATTTCTGAGGTGTACTTCCCTGAACCCATGGTACCTGGATCGCTGTACTTACATAAAAAACCTTTGTCAGGCCTTGCAGTGAGTTCATTTTCTACTGTGTCAGTTTTTAGTATTCACAGAGTTATGGAGATTATTACTGAATACAGACTTGCAAAGCCACTATGTTTCCTGTTATCTTTATTGACAGTGACTCACAAACAAATCAGAAGTATTTCCAGCAAATTTGTTTAAAATATTTATTTGGAGCAACCTAAGATGGTTTTACATATTTATTGGATGATCAGTTCAAAAAAGATCTAAGTGCATATTAAAAGCAGCAACAATGAACAGTTTATCAACAGTGGATCACATGACTCCTTGGAAAGGTCTAGTGGCAATGAATCTATGGAACTCAGCTCTAAACTTTATGGAATGCAAATATACAATTTATTTTACAGCTCTGTTTTCAGCCACAGGAAAATGAGATCGCTTATCTGCTCATTTTAAAAACTGATATCATGCAAGTGTTTTGTTTATGGCTTGTTTCCACTTTCCCAAATCTTTAAAACAATCAAAATCAATTTTTTCTGCTCTAAGCGTAACCTGAATTGAACAACGGTGCGAGAAGATGGATGGATCAATAAAGTTGGTTAGTGAGATTTGACCTTGAAGCCTTGATCCGAGTTATTTGAACATCACTATGTTGTTATGAATGTAGATGTGACAAACGAGAGGATGATCTGACTCAGAAAACGAGGGATACTGCACACTAATACAGTCATTTATTGTTCTTTCTAACCCTAATGGAAAAGATAATATACAATATTAGCATCAAGTTGTATCCAACAATTCTTTAAACTAGCAGCTGAGACATCCTTTTTCAGATCCCAGAACAGACTGCATTAATGAGTTCATAGTCAGTTCATGGGAACCAACAGGATTTTCTGATTGAAAATATAATATATAATACATATAAATTCAAATATCTCACATATCGATTTAGTTGCATCAATTCTTTACATACAGTTCAGTGGCACCAGTGAATGCAGATTTTTTAAAAAAAGTTAAGATGATATCCATCCATGAAGGTAATCTTCTATAGCTAGCATGGCAAAAAAATCTTACTTTTTCTATACCATAAATGTTTCATCAGGGCAAGCAAAGCAGGAAAGCAATGCTTGCCCAGTGTCTCTGGAAGCTAGCATGACACTGGGAGCTGAAAGGCAAACAGCCTTATCTGTTTTTTTGTACATGTGTATTGTGGACAACCCTCTGCTCTTTGACGCGAGACTGATGACAGTAGACCAGTGAGCTCATCGAGCAGTCCTCGACTCTGCTTTCACCATTCTGTGATCAGTTTTGATAAGACAGATGGGTATAAAACAAACGTAGCAGTAAAAACCTGTTTAACCAAATTAATTTGTAAATAATTTTTTTTTTTTTGTGAACCACCTACATCTGTAATGAAGAAGAGAAGGGTCACGTCACAATAAAACTTTCATAAAAAAAATTAAAGAGGTGTAGGCTCAGGTTTAGCTGAGCCTACACCTTTTTTAAAACTCCATCTGTACACATTCACAGGGTGTGTTCTTGTTTTTCTGTTCTCATTTAAAAAAGTGCTCTTCACACAGCCCTTCTATATACAACGTATACAATATTAATTCAACTTTACATAGCTACAGCAGTAAAAGTAATCCATATTACACTAATGGCAACATTTTTCTGTCCAATAAACACTTTTATCTTTGACAGTTTCAATAAAATTTGAGTTTAAGTTACAATCTGACTGATTACTCTTATTATTTCTCATTTCTGCAACCATATCTCTACCTCCGTCCTGACTTAGAGTCTGTCTGCCATAAAAAGTCAAGTTTATTACTCAGCTCTACTGTACTGGATTAATACATTTGTTAGTCAGCTAATAAGCCAGACCATTAAAGCCAGACTAATTCCAATCACTGAGCCAAATGCAAGACTTACCTGAAATGCCAGACTTATTTGAACACCATACAGTAAAACAACAGGGGGACGCTTCCATTTTCAGACCTGAATAAATGTCTGCCAGCATTTGACAAAATTTACTGTGGGCCTAAACCCAAACAAATTCCCTGAAGACAAACAAACAGGCCTAATGGAACAATAGCATGAAGTAACGCAGAGCGCCTCCCCAGTATTTGGCTGAGCAAGCTCCACAGGCACCGCAGACCCACTGCAGTGCTGAGCAGGGCAAAATCTCCTACAATATTATAAGGAGAATAAACAAGCTAAATGTGGTATCACTTTCTGTTCTACTGCTCACCTCTTTGTACTTCAACAGCTGTGAGAGTAGAAGGGCTACTGTACCAAATAAATTTTATCAAATGATTTTAGGCCAATGAATAACTGGAAAAAGTCCAACAGATGATTTCTGCACCGCATCCAAAGACTTTGGCAACAAGCTACTGCGTTACATCCACCCTCTTGTAAAGTGAACTGAAAGATGAGCTGTGGTAAATTCTTACTGCTCCTTAGAGCATAGTAGTGTGATTGAGTCTGGTTCTGGCCAGTCGCATACTGAATTCAGTCCCAAAAAACAGTCAGCTTACAAAAATCAGCCGTAAAACCCACTGAAACACTGACGATTTCAATCTATGTGCCTGCGTGCTGCATAACTGCAAAGGATTTATTTTTTTTCCAAATTAGAGTTTATGTATCTTAGACAGCAAGGTCAGAGATGATAAAATGAGAGCTTGAGAAATGAACTAAATCAAACATTCTTATAATATAATTGGCTTGTATACTGAATTCTGTTACCGTAAAACAGGCTCTGGGATGGGGTTGTAACTCTGCTGCCAGTGGGTCTGCTCAGGCTAAAAACTTCTACAGATGTAGGTAAGAAGAATAAGGGGAGGCAGAATATAGGTCAGGCAGGTGGGGTGAATTGGGTTCGGATGTAAGCCGGCTGCTCACGTGAGGGCCGGAGGGGTCTGACACAGAGGAAGGACAGAGTGGGACACATCCGGTCGGGAGAAGGTTTTGAGTTTAACCGAACACGTGATGACATGCTGCTGTGTTTGTGAGGATAAATGGTAAATGTTGGTAGTGTTAGTATTTTCAACACAGTGTCAAGCAGTCTATGGAGTATTTGGTTGTGTATATTTGAGTACGGGACTCAGTATGTCAGTTTAAACACTGGTGATTTAATTTATAGAGAACATGCTGGAAGCAAAAAAACAAAATGATGCCAGTGGAGCAGAGAGAGTTGAGAGGTTGTGGGATGAAATCATGCATAACACTCATTTCCTAAATTTCCTCTGACCACATGATGTCATTCCCGTCATCCCAAAGGACCAAACTTTTAGGCAGGTACAGAAGCTATATAACACATGACTAGAATTACGGCCTCAGGGTTGTATGCCTCTGCCAACCAGTCGACTTGCTGTTTACGTCAGCGTTGATCCAGACTCGAGCTTTCAACCTTTGGATAAAAATATGTTTTATCATTTTACTTTATTAGACATTTGTGTACAATATTGTTATAATTAGCATATGATTTCTTGAGTTATGGACCAAAAGTGGTTTGTGAGGTCAGAGCGACACTGATCTTGAGCCACCGAACCCCAATCAGTTCTTGTCTTACTGGAAATTTGTCCCAGATGTAATAAAATTTCCTCCAGCTGTACCTGACATATAGCATTAACCAGGATTGGATACATGAAAGGTCACAGTGTCCTTGGCCTTTGACCACCAAAATTTTATCACCAGCACGAGGCATAAAAATATTGTTAGCGTTTTCTAGACTACCAGACCCTGTTACTAATAACTTTAACTATTTAGCTTTTTTTGTGGGGTTTTGGTCTTTCGGTTCACGATCAGAAACTTTTATTGATTCAGAATATGCCAAATATCTGAAAACTACATTCAGCTGAGGGGAAAACAATTGCTACCACACAAACTAAGATGCAAGTGAGAGCTCAAACAATAACAAAATGCTTGCAGCCACCACAAAAAAATAGATTTCATATCAATGTTTAGCTAGCTGTTTGAAACCAACTGTAATATATGTCTTAGCAAGCTGTTGTAGCCGAATAAGGCACTTGCAAACATAACATTACTCAATTTTCTAAATTAACCACATTCCACTACAGTAATGCAAGTTGCATGTTGTGTAAATGCCTTAGCTTAACTTGCAGAAACTTAAAACTGACATTTAGATATTTGACCTATCAGTGACAAAATGTTTCCTATTCTTCCTGTTGATGGTGCCTGACATTGCCCATCTTATTAAAGGCTCAGTTTTTCCAATTTTGGCAGCTTATAAAAATGAGGTTGTTCTATCTCACGAAACAGGAGCTTTAAAATATTTTTCATTTTGCTTGCCAAGGGGACTGACAAAGAGGGACATTCACCTAATACAAATGCAATGGACAGCCCCGGTGTTTTATAGTCTTTGTAGGTGGGACTTCATTGGCTGTCTCTCTATACCGAAATAAACAAAACAACCAAATCTAAAGCTCTCTCAAAATGAGCGACCTCAGGTGACCCTGAACCATCCCTTTGTTGCCCTGGGGGCTTCAACTGATGCAATGAGCATTTCTTTTCCACTTATTTTCCCTCTCCTTGTTTTCATAAACCATAATTACATTTAATCATTGGTTATTATTAATCTCTGGCTTTTTTCCACAGTGTGCATCTTATCCTGTCTCCCTCCCCTCACCCCCTAACCAGTGATAACAGATGGCTGCCCCTCCCCGACCATCATTCGCCAGAGGTTTATTCCTGCTAAAAGGGAGTTTTTCTTTCCCACTGTCACCAAGTGGGTGTCATCTTGAGTCAACAATATAAAATGCCTTGAGGTTACAGTTGTTGTGAACTGGTGCTATAAAAATAACAATGAATTGAACTAAATTGAAATACGACCCTAACCTGCAGACTTAAGCTCTAAGTGTGCACAAATGAACATCCACGTCACCACAATGACTCTGTGTGTTTCAGTGAGTGAGTGCTTTTCAGATTGAAAAGATTTGCACTGAGGGGCAGCGGGAGCAGTGGCTTTTCAAAAAGCTGCAGGAGATTGGGTGGAAAACACGCACGTGTTCCCATGGGATCTCATTACAAACCAGGAGTTCAAGTTTCTATTGGTACAACAAGGGCATTCCGTGAGATCCCCTTCTCGCCCTTGTCCACATGTGTGTCAGCAGACACGGCCCTCTCGAATTCCCTTTATCCTAGAGAAATTAACACAGCATGACTTTATCTTCTCTTAAACGTCATTCTTGCACGATCACAATAACAAGGAAACGATTACACCTGTAATAACCAACACATGCAGTATATTGATACATTCACACAAATCCACACAGCTTGGTTCAGACAAAATGGAAATGTTTATCCAGACGATGGGCCATCGTAAAGGTCTCCCTCCAGCACAGCAATCCAGACAACACAATACGCACTGTTTCCAAGAAGAGCTTCCAACACTGCTGTTAACCCAGCTATGCCTGGGTTTTCACTCGTAACAATCAAAACAGAATCTAAATTTAGGACAACTGAAAGTCTCCTCAGTGGGGATCAGTATTAAAAAAAATGTACTGCTGTTGTTTTGTTTTGAACTTCAGATACATGAGAATTTTCTCTTAACATATCAATCTATCGATCTGTCTGGTTAAAGCCTGCTCTAACCCTCGGTTTCCAACTGATTTCTTTCTACTCTTGGCTCTCATTGATGTCAGTGGCAGCCAATATCCCTAATATGGCCAACTTAAAATCATAGCCCAGTCAAATACTGTATATAAAACTTAGATTATTCCTATGGTGATTTTTCTTAACTACAGGTTTCCATTCCAGCTCAACACCACAACCGCCCGTTCGGCTACAAAGTGCAGAGTACATAAATGAAGCTGGCTGCTCTTACCTTTGTTTACGGTGAAGCGTTTTGGATTGTGACACGCAGATGAAAACCATTGCACATACACGTTGCCTAATGCGCTGTCTTGCTAGTGTGTCACTTATAAAATTTAAAGCCATTGCTACTACAGACACTTAAAATCTGAACAAAAGGCTCTTGTGTTTCAGGTGCACTTTGTGGAAACGGCAGCCCACTAAAGTTCCTGCTGCGTGGCTCTAAAAGCTGAACTGTGTGCTGTATTGGGGGGGTGTTAGGTCCTAGACAGTTTAAGAGGTAATGAAACACTTGACTAGAACACATCTATCTTTCCCACACAGCCCTTCTGAGCACTTCCTTCTGGAAACCAGGAAGTCAAGGG
>VUQG01009341.1:1810-17254 GCA_015106755.1 Etia nguti | reverse complement strand
TGTCAAAGTGCTGATTAGACAGCATGAATATTGCACAGGTGTGCCTTAGACTGCCTACAACAAAAGGCCAATCTGAAATATGCGGTTTGATCACACAGCACAGGACTACAGATGTTGCAACTTTTGAGGGAGCGTGCAATTGGCATGCTGACTGCCATGTTGAATGTTCATTTCTCTACCATAAGCCATCCCCAAAGGCATTTCAGAGAATTTGGCTGTACATCAAACCGGCCTCACAATCGCAGACCATGTCTGACCATGACCATGACCAACCACACCAGCCCAGGACCTCCACATCCAGCATGTTCACCTCCAGGATTGTCTGAGACCAGCCACCCGGACAGCTGCAGCAACAAACTGCACAGACTGTCAGAAAACATCTCAGGGAAGCTCATCTGCATGCTCGTTGTCTTCATCGGGGTCTGGCTTGTCGTCGAAACCGACTTGAGTGGGCAGATGATCACATTCGATGGCGTCTGGCACGTTGGAGAGGCATTCTGTTCACGGATGAGTCCCGGTTTTCACTGTTCAGGGCAGATGGCAGACAGCGTGTGTGGCATTGTGTGGGGGAACGGTTTGCTGATGTCAACTTTGTGGATCGAGTGGCCCATGGTGGCCGTGGGGTTCTGGTATGTGCAGGCGTATGTTATGGACAATGAACACGATTGCATTTTATTGCTGACATTTTGAATGCACAGAGATACCGTGTTGAGATCCTGAGGCTCATTGTTGGACTGGACCATCATTCCACAGCTCACAATCAACAACCTGATCAACTCTATGCAACGGAGATGTGTCGCTCTCCCTGAGGCAAATGGTGGCCACACCAGATACTGACTGTTTTTGCAACATCTGTAGCACTGTGCTGTGTGATCAAACCGCATATTTCAGAGTGGCCTTTTGTTGTAGGCAGTCTAAGGCACACCTGTGCAATATTCATGCTGTCTAATCAGCACTTTGACATGCCACACCTGTGAGGTGGGATGGATTATCTCGGCAAAGGAGAAGTGCTCACTAACACAGATTTAGACAGATTTGTGAACAATATTTGAGAGTAATGGGTCTTTTGTGTATGTAGAAAATGTTTCAGATCTTTGAGTTCAGCTCATGAAAAATGGGAGCGAAAACTTGCGTTTATATTTTTGTTCAGTGTATTTAGTTGATGAGGTTTTAAATTTATAGCAAAGACGTAAGTGAGTAGTAGAGGGAAGACATTTGTTATGCGGTACTGAGAAAAGTTAGCAGAATAGGACCTCCACAGCCAGCTGGTGATTTATCTTTCAAAAGTTAATTATGCTGGAATTACTACTTTCTTTTTAAGTTATATAGATTTTTCACCCTATCCACTTCCTGGGTCACCGCCAGGAAGTGGATAGGGTGAAGAGTGGATGGAGAAGAAAGCCACTCTGTGCTGGATAAAACTGGATGGGTTATTGTACTTTAGTTTCCCAGCTTTTTCAACGTTCAGTGGAAAAGTTTAGGAAGAGTCAGCTGGATGTTTCTTTTCATTTTGAAGCATTAAACCACCTAAAACTTTTATTGGATGCACTGTGATTACAGTCCAAAGAATATTACTCTAATGAGCACATCATTATTAGTAAGTCAGTTTAAGACGGATCCTTAGCATCTTTCCTTATATACATAAAAACCCCAACAGCCTCAACAATAAAAGAACCGTTGTAGCTTGGGAGCTGAACTTATAGCTGTAAAGAAGTTATGTATGATGGACTAGAGAGAAAAAAAACCCACTGCAGTCGTACACAGGCACGTTTATTACAGCTGAATGCAAACACGTTTAGATTTCAATGAGAAACTTTGACCACAGCCAGGTTTTTGGTGAGGGAAAGATGAAAGTCCACTGACGCGTCGGTTTTTATTACACTTGTTTGTTTCGATTCGTGTTAATGAATCAATGATCAGTCAGTATTATGGCAAGAGTCCAGCAGACTTTTATTAAGGCAGTAGTTTTAGCTGCTGTGTAAGTCAGCAGTAGGTTGTGAGTGTGAATGTTTACGTGTCATAAATGTGGTTGTGTAGTCTGCAGCTTGTCCTGTCCTTTGCCCCAGTAGTTCTCAACTGGTCTGACCACAGGATTTACATTTTTAGTAGTGACATATTAAAAAAAAAAAAAAAGTTTTATTATTGCAGTTAGGAAATGTAAAATGCTTTCATGCACTAGAAACATAGTTTATTAAATAGAATAATAATATTAATAATGATAATAATAAAGATTTGGATCTCAATAATGTGAATGCTTAAACAGCATTTATATTAATTACCGTATTTTCTCAAGTGAAAACCTTTATTCAGCTAAAAGCCGGGTCTCCAATAATGCCCCGGGGGTGTGGTCAGCACGAAGAAATCAGCCTGTCTGGCTTCTCCTGTATTATTGTATGCCTGTAACATCAAAGCTTTTCTGTGCACTGCAACACTAAAGGGCTTTTAATTTGAATTATATTAATGCACTAACGTTTAAAGGATTTCTACTGAGACATGACCAAAAATATCTTTTTTTAAAGAAGACATTAGAAAGTAAACCTGCCTCTTGATCCAGACCCACTTCAGCAGTTGAGGTACATAAAAGGCGTGGTCAGTATTTGAGGAAATACGGTGGTCACAGTTCCTTGAAAACCCATGAGCACACAGGCTTGCTGCTTGGCATGCTTGTGTCATGGAAGATGCAGATTCAGCGCTTTTAGTGCACTTCAGAATAAAACTCTTCCAGCATTGACGTTCTCTTAGGTCATTTGTCACCAGTTGAGAACTACAACTCTGCACCGTTTCTGTCAAGAAAAAAGTCTGTGATGGATGTATATGAATGAAATTGTTCTATTTAAAGAAAAAAATATGTAGATTTAACAATCTCAATCACTGTCCCAGCACTTTGAAGCTTAGTCATTCATGGAAATGGAATCGAGTAGTGCTGTGGAAACATTTAACAATCACAGTGCAAAAGCTAATTTAAAGAGGCCACTAAAAGTCAAACTAACTTCTGTTACAGCTGTTATGGAGACAGTGCTGATTACAACTGTTGTTTGTTTATGTTTGGTCTCCAGAGGTCTTGACCACCATTGAGGAGGGCGATGTGGACGAAATGACGAAGAGGAGGGTGCACGAGGGAAAGGAGAAGCCTGGAGCTCTCTGGCACATCTACGCTGCCAAGGACGCAGAGAAAATCAGGGAGCTGCTTCGCAAGGTCAGCAAGCCGGCAGATCTGTTTCAGGCTGGCCTGTCACTAGCTGTAGTCGTAACATTTTGTAACCATAAACTGTGAGGACAGGATTGTCATTGGATAAATAAAACGGGGGTAGAACGATAGCTCGATTTCTGCAGAAGATGATTGTAGTTCACAAACAAAAATCAGCCAGCTGGGGAACTTGAGTTAAAAGCTCATCATTTCTAAGCCATGGCTTGTCCTGACCTTTCCCAGGTGGGAGAAGAACAAGGTCAAGAGAACCCGCCAGATCATGACCCGATTCATGACCAGAGCTGGTACCTGGACCAGGTGCTCCGCCGCAGGCTCTACGAAGAATATGGCGTCCAGGGTTGGGCCATTGTACAGTTCTTGGGAGATGCTGTATTTATCCCTGCTGGAGCTCCCCACCAGGTCAGACTGCTGTTATATGAAAAGTAGAGCTATACATACCCTGTGATTCAACAGACCTGCCTGTTTTTTGTGGTTTTTCTCACACCTCCGTGAACACATTTTGTCCTTTCTGCACGCTCAGGTGCACAACCTGTACAGCTGTATCAAGGTGGCGGAGGACTTTGTGTCTCCTGAGCATGTGAGGCACTGTTTCAGGCTGACCCAGGAGTTCAGACACCTGTCCACTACTCACACAAACCATGAAGATAAACTCCAGGTGGGTGTGTTTTTCCTCTCAGCGTGTAGTTTTTATGTCTTACTTGGATGGTTTATACTACAGGACGATGTTTGCTTGTGTCGCTTGAAGCTTTATGCCATAGTTTACTTAACTTTGTTTTCAGAGTTTTATGATCTTTTTATCAGAACACAGAGTTTATTAGTTGCTGACAGTTATTAGAAAACTATAAAATTAAGATTGGTTACCAGTATGTTATCTATAAACTGGGGCTGAAGCCGGAGCAGCATTATGAAGTGTTAAAAAATTGAAGGGTTTAAAGAAACCGGTGCATATTATACTGTTTACCTTTCATACACTGTTGTCTGTTCTGTTAACCCTTGTGTGTATATATACACACTCAGCGGACACTTCATTAGTTACGCCTGGCTGGTAATGGGGTTGTCTTTAGATTAGTTTTAATTTTTCATGGCTTAGATTCAACAAGGTGCTGGAAACATTCCTCGGATTTTCATTCACATTGACATGACAGCATCACACAGTTTCTACATCCATGATGGGAATCTCCCGTTATACCACATCAGGGGCTCTATTGGATTGGGATCTGTTAACTGTGGAGGCCGTTTGAGTGCAGTGAACTCTTGGTCATGTTCGCAAAACCTGTTTGAGATGATTTGTACTTTGTGAGATTGCTTCAGTGTTACTCAGAGGGATAAAGTTGGATGGATCCATGTTTTCGTGTTCTTTGACCTTTTTCAGACTGTTCCATGTAAGCCCAGGACATTGTTGTGTGGGAATATCCCAGTAGATCAATGTTTAAAGTCACATAAATCACCTTTCTTGCCCATTCAGATGCTCAGTTTGACCATGTCTACACACCGAGCTCCATTGAGTTACTGCCATGTGATTGGCTGATTAGAAATTTACATTAACGAGCAGCTGAACAGGTGTAACAAAGTGATACTATACTATATAGTGATATACTGTTACAAAGGCAGATGTTTATTTTAGACGCGACAAAGCGTCAAACATGAGGCCATTCTTCACTATAAACAGCAGCATGTTTATTGAGTTCTACCTGGGACAAGCTGATTGTTCTGTCTCTGTTTTATAGTCAAACACAGCACAGCGTGTGTTTACATATAACAATGCTATGTTTTTGTTAAATAAAAGGAAAAGCACGATGATACTCTTCAAAGTAAGATAATAAAATAACTTTTTTTTTTCTCACAGCAACATTAAAAAGTTATCATTTCTAATCGGTGAGAGGTGTTTTGTGTCTGGTGTTGTCTCACCCTGCTGTTTTGTTTTTTTACCCTCAGGTGAAGAACATCATCTATCACGCAGTGAAGGACGCCATTGGAACGCTGAAGGCCCACGAATCCAAACTAACGCGCCCTTACTCGTCTCCTCAAACAGCCGGCCTCTGAAGACCACTCCACT
Source organism: Etia nguti (assembly GCA_015106755.1). NCBI lineage: Eukaryota > Metazoa > Chordata > Actinopteri > Cichliformes > Cichlidae > Etia > Etia nguti. The sequence continues at coordinate 11,990 of VUQG01009341.1, read as the reverse complement.
ACATGCACACAGCGCATACATTTCATACCTACATAAACAAGTACCAGCTGCACAGCGCAGAGTACAGAGATGGTGTCGGTTGTTTTGGGGGCAGTGAAGGTTTGAGTTTGGGAAGACTGTACATTTGATTAGATGGGGAGGGACAAATCAGCGCTTCGATGAAGGAAGTCCTTTATCGCTGTTACACAGTACGCTCAAACTTGTCTAGTTGTTTTCCAATTTTTTTTTTTATTTTTTTTTTCAGATTTTGGTTAACTCTGTATTTAAGGTCAGTGTGTTTGTTCTGTTTTCATTGTATATGTAAGACGTGAGAGTAAGGGAGGTAAAAGCTGACGTGCCTTTGAAGCAGAGGTTCAGCTACAATATAAGCAACTGACAAAAATGTGAGTACTGGGCTAACTTTCCTATTTTGATGACATTGATATTATCTTTCTTCAATAGGAGCGAGGTTAACCTGTTTTTTGTAGATTTTTTTTTTTTTTTCTGTTTAAGTTTTTAAACAGCTGATTGTTTCTGCCCTCTGTGGCTGAAATGAATTTGTGAAAACAGCCAGTCAAGGGAAGCAGACCAAAGTTTTGTATTTTTAGTTTTCTTATTTCACTTTTAGAGTAAGAAGTCTTTTTTTTTTAATTTTTTTTTTTTATACACCACAAGGTAATAATTGGGGGGGTGGGGCTTCAAAGGAGGGCAGTTTTTTTTCACTTGTCTTTGTCATGTGGGCTGAATAAACTGCAGACTTCCAACATTGTTCAAGAATCACAATTGCAGCTGAACAGAACTACTGGCCATTAACATTGTATCAATATATATATTGATCTAGCAGTCTGTTTGATTTTTCACAATAAAATTTACAAAAACTGCTGCTTCTCTGATGCCTACCTTTTCTTTTTTTTAACCCATAAAGCCTCTACTTATGCACCGCTAAGATGTAGATGGTATTAAAATACAAGTTTGCTGGTATCTGATTGCCTGTCTAGTCAAACAGCCAAAAAAAAGATGCAGTTCACAGTTATACTGTGCTCTGCAAAAGTCTTGAGCCACCCATTTCTTTATATTTTGCTGGGAAAATGTGAATTGGGTGCAGTGATACTAAGTAGTCTTCTGGAATACTTCTCCAGCTTTCTTAAACAACATTCAAAGATGCCTTTTGTTTTCGTTCTGTCATGATGATCCCACACTGCTTCAATAGTGTTGAGGTTTGGGGCTCTGGGGAGGCCAATCCATGACTGACAGTTCTATTGTATGCCTTTACTGTACTGGCAGTGCATTTGCATTGGCTGAAGTGCAGTCCCAAACCAGCCTTGTGTGACTTGGGATGTACCAGTTTTGTGTCTATCTTGTACCAGTGTACCAGGTGCTTTTTTAAATGTGTAAATGTTTCAGATGTTAGTGTTAAGTGGCTTAATTTGAAAACAACAAAAATAAACATTCCTCTAACAATGGTCGGGTACAAGGACTGGATTGAAAATCACTAAAAAAGCAGCCACTTTCAAAAGAAAAACTTGGAAAGACGGAGGCAAACTATAAAGTAATCAATGGTACCCTAATATAGTTTGGTTACTTTTTGATAAATTAAGCACTTTCTGTTGATTGCTTAACTGAGTAACTTTTATCAAATGTCTATACTCAATATCTTGTGTGACTTTATTTAGTGTGTTTACATCTTTAAGTCTTCAAAGAAATGCTGAATCCCTCTCTTGTGAGCCTAAATCATTTATCCAGAGATCAGTCTCATGGACATAACAATAAATCAATAAAAAGAAATTATCATAAAAAGGGGCCCAGCACTGTGTGGATTTTCGGTAAAGTTAAACCTGGTGTGACTGTGCTTTGCTTTAGTCCTCGTCAGAGAGCAGATTGGGATTGCACAGCAAAATTATGAAAGGAAACCATGAAATCAGTTCTTTAGTACAGCAGCAGTGTAATAACCTAATGTAGATGACTAAGGTTGTATTGTGCGCCACTGTTGGTTAACTAGGAGGAGCACCATGGGCCACATTTTGAAAGTAAAACTACGGATTTATCGGAGTGACTCTGGCCCTTTAAGAGCCAGTCTTGTTCATCAGTGGTGTTGGTGGTGACAGAGAGCAGAGCAGTCTGGAGCTATACACTGCAGAGCACATCTCCAGCTGCTGTTAGCCTACCTGACGGCACAGCAGCCTCCTGGCTCACATCACAGCTCGTCCTGGTGGGGAATGGGGGCCACCTAGCCCGCTTGTTAGCCGACTAGATTTCCTAGAAGCTGGGGGGAAAGCCTCGAAGGCTGGCGGTCCAGCAAGATGGTATCCTGGATTATCTCGAGGATAGTTGTGTGAGTATGGGCAGGGCTGCATCTATTTTTTTTTTTTTTTTTTAAACACGTTAACGGCTCCTTTCATCAGCTGTGTGATGCTGAACGCCGACTAGCTAGGCTGTCCGTTTCTTTTCCTTTTTATACATACACTTCACATATAGGGGGAAAATAAATACATTGGATATCCTGGCATTCAGACAGGGGGGGTTTAAAGCTCCTGTGTTAAATAACCGCTGCCGTTTCTTTAATCACCACAATGATGCAGCACAATCTGCATCCAGCGCTTGCTAGCCGCTGGTAGCTAACGCGGGCTGGCTAGTCAGTAACTGTAACCACCTGACAGATAATGTGTTGGCAGGGAAAGTGCAGCCTGTTTAACATGCCAGCCTCGCTGCACACAAGTAAACAGACTCCGAGCTGCCAGCCACTGCCTTTTACTTTTAAATAGCCCACTGTGAATGTAGCTAGGCGCCGTGCGGTAACACGAGTTGGTAAAATGTGGTGCAAGGCTAAAGAAACCCAACAGTGTCCATCCATTCATATGCCATCAGCAGTGGGGCTTAATAAGATGGACAAGCGGTATCAGCAGATCAGTTCTAGGCCTCCACCTGGACACGCCACATCCCCACTGTGTGGATGACTCAACTAAAGCCAGCTGTCATTATCCTGATCCATTATGCAGACACTTCACAGTGCTGCACCGGTGCTGTCCCATCTCTAGTGAAATGTCCAGATACTGTGTGCTCATCAACTGTTAACCCTAAAGTCGAACATCGTGATGCCCAGGAAGGCCCAGGTGTAGAAATGATGCTTCACCCCTATAAATGTTCTGCTTTTCCTTGGTTACATAAGCAAACTGTTACTTTTATTGGCTTCCAGCTGCCTGCAGCTTCCACTTCACTACACCTCAGGTAGTCATGTGTCTACTGAAGGCAAACAATGTGACTTGAATATGCATCATAATGCCCTCTGCTTATCCAGCACACAAGATTAGTCATTTCTTGTCTTTGTGCTTTAAATGTGCAGCTGGCCCAGTTTTTAAAGGGTAGCCAGCCTGTTTCTTTTCTCCTGTTTTTACAGCTAATTTATTAATCTAACCTAAAGAAGTGAACATTGAAATATCTCCTAGACTGAACAAGAGGATTGACTGGCCTTAAGGTCTGTAGTGAGCTTTTGATGAGGACACAAAGAGGCACAGGGCGTCTGCTCGGGGAGCCCGCTGGCTTGGAGGCCTGCTACGAGTCGTGTCAGCTCACTGTACGGAGCTGCACACATCACTGAGCAGCGTACTCGAACACTGGGACAGAAGACCTACTTAAGGAAGGAAAAAAATAGATGCTAGGCTACCTCTGTAATTGGCATTCAACCTTTATTTACATTAAGGGTTTAAGTCCAGCTGTTGGTTTGCACCATAGGCACACTTCCACAGCCCTTCTGATCTGTGCTCTCCCTGCTGTCGCCTCACTCAGCGTTCAGTATCCTGTCACATCAGCACAAATCAGCACAGTGGCAGAGGATGCGATCAAATGCGCATCAAAAACAAGGCTCTGTTTGCACAATGTCCCAGTGTGCACGTGTTCTAACACATGGTGACCCACCCCTGGTAGAAACTGTGTGTTTTTCCATTTTAGCTCACTGCAGTCTTCCTGAGTCCATTACATTGTTTGTACTCATTATCAGGCCAATTTGTTTTGACAAGTCACTGCCCAGCACTTCTCTTTCGTGGCATCACCATGCAGATTAAAACCACATAGACACTCGCTTTGCTCAAGTACATGTCGCCCTTCTGTTTTTCACAGAAGCTCAGAGCAGACGTGGCTGCTGTGCGGGAGTGCGTTTGCGAGGTGTCAGAGTCGACACCCAGAGGCCATGTTCTCTAGCTGAAGCCCCTTCCTCTGACCCAGTCCTGTCTGCTTTTTTTGCAGCCTTGCCTTTGGGACGCTCTACCCGGCGTACTCCTCGTATAAGGCCGTCAAAACGAAGAATGTGAAGGAATATGTGAGTACATAACCCCTGGTTACTAAACTTCAGCAAGCCATTTTTGACCTCTGTCTGCTCTGTTTGACTTTTAGGGTGTTTTGCCCAGAGCACCTGCCAGCTATTTCTCCTTTAATGTGTTGAGAATCAACATTGAAGCTCACTGATCAAATTTAGGCCAGAGAAACGCTTCATTTCATCAGAGCAAGCTCATTAATTACTTGAAGTGATTTCTGTTGTCATGTTTTCTGTAATGCCCGTTCTGTTTCTTTGGACGTTATCATTTGAAGACGTACAAATAAAGAACCGTGCTTGACGATCGGGGTGTCCCAGACAAGGCCAGAGGCATGGGATTACAGTTTAACTAGGACACACCAGCCTTCATAAAAGAAGGGCGTTCATGCACCATAAAAACACTAAAAGACGGAACAAATCCTGCACTTTGGATTCTTCCTGATTCTTTTTTCATTCTGCGTAGATCTTATAGAGTTCTGATTTATAAACCTGAAGCATTTATTGTGACAGGACCTTAAAATTTGAGACTTACTTCAGGGCATTTTAACCCTACACTTGCAAACATTATATGAATTTACATGCAGCTCCTGATAACTGCAGGGTCGTGTTGTGCACTGGGTTGTGAGAGCCTCAGGATGCATCGGACTGAGCACTAGACAAGTAGCTGGTTGTTAAAGACAATAAAAAGTTCTCTTTAAAGGTTAAAGCAAATCCTATAACCCGTGTTAGGATGATTAGATGATGTCCCAAAGAGCTTCTTTGGATGTCTGCATTGTTTGGCTTCCTCATTTTTCCAAGTGCTTTCAACTTGAAATCAGGTGACTATGGATGAAAGTCCGTGACAGTCGACACTCTTCAGTCTTCTTTTTGGTCTAGTTGTAGTTCCTGCAAAGCGTTGAGATGTGGTTGGGTGCTTTATTCAGCTGGTGTAGGAGTCTTTCTAAAAAAGAACACAAACTGAAGGATATAGCATGTTAAGCACAGAGTGCTACTTGGGTGAAGTGGATGCGGTGGAGGCAAAACCACCCCAGTGTTTGCATAGTCCCACAAACATGTTTCAGTGTGGGTTTGATCTACAACTACAAATCTTATCTTTTGTAATCTATTAGCTAAGGCAACAGTAAGAAAAAAGAAAAGGGAGGGGGGCAGATGCACAGGAGTTGGCTGGAGAAACAAAGATGACACGGGGACAAGAGGAAGACTAGATGATAGTCTAACAAAGATGCACAGAGGAAATGCAGATTAGGAAAATACTCAAATCTCTGTGCAGTCTCTCTCATGGATGGTGATGGGTCTCTTCAAGGGTTGGATAGAAATACATCACCAAGTTTTGCTCTGACCGCACCTTTCTCCGATGGAAACAGGAACGCAATCTTCGGCAATTTCATACCCCTGTCAGATGGATGCATTATGTTCGTGTTCATCACTTACTGGAAAATTCAAATCAAAACAAAACAGTTGCTGCAGCTTCACAGAGTGTGGCTGGAAAATCTGCATCAGTGCAGAGTTAGTGCTGGAGAGCTTTACAGCCCACTTTCACATCAATTTTCACATAAAGCTAGTAAATTTGGAACAGCACTCAACGCAGTGGACTCTCCATGCAAACACACAAGAGGAGTGAACGGCGTGTGTGAGTAGAGGTGTTATTGGGGTTGTTGGAATTTGTCCTAAATTCACACTAGGGAGAGGGAAAATAAGGAGCAGGGGAACTCAGTCGAGACAGAATGGGTTTGCAAAAGAAATGCAGAAAGCCCTGAAAACGTTCAGAATGAAGCAGGAAGTAAAATGAAAAGAGAGAAACCAGGAAAACACTCAAACTGTGACACAGAAATGAAATTGGGGGGAGACTAAGATTACAACAATAAACTAGGAAGAAACAGTAAGAGCATGAAACTGTTTTTACTTTTCAAAATGACTTATATTTTCAAATCCTCAAACATTCTGATTATTTTCTTCATCCTTTTTGGACAAGTCTTTTTTTTTTTTTTTTAATTAAACATTATTTATTTTGTGTTTCTTTCAGGATTGCAATAATTCAGGCCTCTGAAAATTGTCATATTTTTAGATGGAAGTCTGTGCTGGAACCAACACTGAATAACAGACTGTATTGCATTGCTCAAAATAATTCAAGGACACAGGTTGCATATTCAAATTAAAAAGTTTCACTCATAAACATGATATAGATGTGTCCTCCTGGAGGAGCTTTGAACATGAATGTAATTGGTGACAAGGAGTCTAGCAAAAAGCAAAGCTGGACACTGATCTGTCAGGAGAGGATGTTAAACTGTTCTCTGTATTCAGATTGTCTCGTTGCTGCCTCTCTCGCGGGCCCATTGAAAGCAGCTGTAACTGACTCACAGTGGTTTGAGCTTCCTAAATGGACAGATTGATATCCCTGAAGTTTAACTGACTTTTTTAAAAAAGAAATATATACACGATGAGATTCCACATGAGTGATTTGCTTTAGTTTAAAGTGAAAGGAAGGTTCCCTGTAAAGGGCTCAGTCAGTCTAGTGGATGTTTGGACGAACATCCAAAGGATGAAGATTGTATGAAATTGCCCAACCCTTTAATACGGTAATGTTTCATCGTTCACAAAGCGCCAGGGTTTTCGATCACCGTGGATATTTTTAAACACAGCTGATTAGGGCTCTTCCTGATTACCTCATCACTGCATGAGGGAGAGAGGTGGGGAGATGGCAGCACTCTGGCCCTCAGCCTAGATTTGCACTGGAGAACAGTCTCCTCCTGGCTGGTTACTATGGCAACCCACCCTCTCAGTCGCTGCTCGAGCAGACGGCCACAGAAGGAGCGAATACGGGGCGGAGATGTGTGAGAGGGGGAGAGGAGGGAGGCGCCATTTTTAGAGCTGCTCTCATTCCCCTTCTCTCTTGTTTGGCTCGTTTCTAACGAGCCGAATGATTTGCTGTTTAGTGCGTTCTTGCGGCTGCATGCCCGCGGCCTGTTAATGCCTTTAAACGTGCCATTACCACTCAGAGCTGTTCTTACATTGAATGTACCAGTGTGTTTGATAACTGATGATTGATGTGATCTTAGCTACAAAGTTAATTTGCCTGTAAATGACCCGTTTAAAAGATTACTCGCATCTCTCTTTGTCTCAGATGTGCCCGTTCATACTGATGTGATGCGAATGGACTGAAGCATGTGTCCGATTTCTGTGTAGGGATGTCTGTGTGCGTAGCCTCTGTTTAGTGCCACGTTCACGGGTTTTCGTGTGCTATTTTTAATCATGTTCTCTCCCTTCACCTGTGTGTGTGTGTGTGTGTGTGCGCGCCCAGGTGAAGTGGATGATGTACTGGATAGTGTTTGCATTGTTCAGCACAGCAGAAACGGTCACAGACCTGCTCCTATCATGGTGAGTCGGGAGCTGCTTGTGATCGTCGCCCTCTTTCCCCACTCGCTTATAATAAATGAACCACTTGTAAAATAAAAAAAATCAATAGATGCTTTAATGTTCTGCTGCTGATTTTTAATACAATAATCTCTTGAAGGAGCTTTTTTTGTTTCCTTTTCCTACTTAAGCATCATAATCTATAAACCAATCATGCATACCTTTTGCTCAGTGTGTTGTTTCCTTTCAGTCTCTGCCGATTGGTTAACTCTGTGTTTAATTATCCAGGTTTCCATTTTACTTTGAGCTAAAGATTGCGTTTGTGATCTGGCTGCTGTCTCCGTACACCAAGGGCTCCAGTGTCCTCTACCGCAAGTTTGTCCACCCCACCCTGTCAAATAAAGAGAAGGTAAAAAGAAAAAGCCCTTCAAAATCTGATGTGCAAGTCCACATTGAAATGATATGACTCTTTGTCCTCATGACTCACAATGTCGTCTCTAACTCCTCCCTGTTGACTGTCCTTTGTGCTGCAGGAGATCGATGAGTACATCGCACAGGCCAAAGACAGGAGTTATGAGACCATGATGAAGTTTGGAAAACGGGGTCTCAACCTGGCTGCTAACGCTGCCGTCACTGCAGCCACCAAGGTGCGCTGTGTTTAAATGTTAACGTTTGCTCTGTCTTCAAGTATCTTCAAAGTAGATCATGGCTAACACCTGTTTAGTTAACATTTATTTACTTGTTAACGTTCTTACAAAGTCCCCGCATAGATGCCTCTGCTTTTCTGTTTGCATGTGAAATAGAAACCTTGCCCAAACAGTAAATAATACTGTTATTAACTCACTCGTACAGCTAGAGAAGAAGACGGAGATGACAGTCAGTAGTTGAGCTTCATCTAACGATTAATCTCATAATTAAGTAGGCTCCGAATTTATTTTCTAAATGAGTTTTTTCTTCTATTCACAGTAGAACATTAACAAACCTCCACCAAGCCAGCTCACTCTGTGGGCAGTATTTACTTTAATGGGACCTCTTACTGTAATGTACATAATAAAGTGACAGGCTACGTGCCCATATGTGCATGCTTTCACATAATAGTTTTAAATAGCTCTACATAACCTTATTATCACTTTGACCTTCAGATCAATCTATAGACCTTAAAGGAGAGGTCAGAGGTTGTGACATGATGATCTTTTTATTTTTTGTTGGTTTTCAACCAATAAATAACTAGGTTGACCTTGAAGACTTTCATGGTGGATTAGCTGTGCAACTGTAAGAGTAAAGCGTGCTATCAGATACTGAACCATTGTGCTTGTAAGCTGCGAAACAGGAAGTTGGTGCTACTAAATCATTCTGTACTAAAGGCTGCTGTGAGACCAGACACTTGTTCTATATTTATAGTAAAGCTTGTTGTTTGTTCCTTAATACAAAATTCCATATTAGTTAAACATACACTCTTTAACATTTGTCAATTGTCCCAAACACAGGATTACAGATCACATTTATCCATGTTCTCGAGTATTCACTCACATTTGTTTGTAAAGGCAAATATTAGCAGTGCAGCTGCTTTTTATTTATGAGCATAGAGCTCCACTTGGAATTTATTTTCATATTGATTATTCTGTTTAGTAAGTTAAATAATTGTAGCCAAAATTGCTCATCTCACTTTCCCAGAATCCAAAATTGGGTTTTCCAAATATTAATCAGCTTCACCACATGATCATTGGCAGATTTTTAAAAAATGAACTTTTGAAAACTATTTTCCTCTGAGCTCTGAGTAATGGTGGTTTTGCATATCTCATATGCCTGTTTTTGTTCCTGCTGTGACGCCCAGGGGCAGGGCGTGTTGTCAGACAAGCTGCGGAGTTTCAGCATGCAGGACCTCACTCTCATCAACGCTGACGACGAGCTGGCTCTGCACGCTCCCGATGCCCGCATGAGACGGGACCCCATGGACGAGATGAGCTCGGGAGCGAGCACGCTGCCCCGGGCCAAGAGCACCGCTGCACGGCAGAGTAAGGCCACACAACACGCATCTCCCACACGACATCGTCAGCAGCTTCACGTAGAGAAGCACAGAGTCGTACACAAGTGCATGAATACACACATGCTGTGTTTGCAGCTTGCTGACTGACCCAGAGCGTGACGACGAAGACTTCCTTTATTTAACTTCAGAGCAGGACTGGGACTACTTAGGCCTAGTGGAGTCATGTGATTTTAAGCACTGCAGGATGGGAAGGGGAAAGGAGGGTGACTGAGGGAGGCAGTGCAAAGAGGATCGAGACAGGGTGAAAACATGTGATTCCAGTGGGAGGGGAAGCTTGGAAGGAGGTCTCTTTGTGTCTCGCTGCACTGCCGGCTGGCTAACTGTGTGGGTACAAGCTGTGAGCTGAATACAGAGAGACACTGAAACAATGAAGTCACGGGGCCGAGTGGTGCATTTTAATACGTACAGTGCAAGTTTTTTTTTTTTCTCTTTTTGTTCATTTACACATGACTTCTAAAACAGGACTGAATGAAAGCTGGAAGAAAACACTGAAGTCA
>VUQG01009338.1:5361-28882 GCA_015106755.1 Etia nguti | reverse complement strand
CTGCCAAACAGGTCATGCTGGAGGATGTTGCAGGCAGCAGAACGTTCTCCACGGCGTCTCCAGACTGTGTCACGTCTGTCACATGTGCTCAGTGTGAACCTGCTTTCATCCATGAAGAGCACAGGGTGCCAGTGGTGAAGGTGCCAATCTTGGTGTTCTCTGGCAAATGCCAGACGTCCTGCATGGTGTTGGGCCGTAAGCACAACCCCCACCTGTGGACCTCCGGGCCCTCATGGAATCCGTTTCTGTAGTGGCCTGTCTTCTGGTAGTGCCTCTATGCTCTGGACACTACGCTGAAAGTCACAGCAAACCTTCTTGCCACAGCTTGCATTGAGGCGCCGTCCTGGATGAGCTGCACTACCTGAGCCACTTGTGTGGGTTGTAGACTCCGTCTCATGCTAGAGTGAAATCACCACCAGCGTTCAAAAGTAACCAAAACATCAGCCAGAAAGCATAGGTACTGAGAAGTGCTCTGTGGTCACCACCTGGAGAACCACTCCTTTATTGGGGATGTCTTGCTAATTGCCTATAATTTCCACCTGTTGTCTATTCCATTTGCACAACAGCATGTGAAATTGATTGTCAATCAGTGTTGCTTCCTAAGTGGACAGTTTGATTTCACAAAAGCGTGATTGACCTGGAGTTACATTGTGGTGTTTAAGTGTTCCCTTTATTTTTATGAGCAGTGTATATCAGTCCACCTACTGGGTAGCCCACCTAAACACTGAGGAACTTAAAAGCTTATTTGGGCTACACTAGAAAATGTTTCTTCTGCACTGATACGGTGTTTTCATGGCTACTACTATTTTTGTATGTGTACTGTATGTCTATTTTCATATTAATAATCATAACTTTTGTCAGTTTGTATTGTAACCCTTACCTAACACTTTTTCTAACATAAATGTCTTGGGACAGTTGGGGCTTGATACACTGGAGCTTATTTCAAACTCTGGCAGTTGAACAATTAAAACTTCAGAGCTACTTTTAATCCTTTTAAGTTTTGCCCCACATCTGTTTCCCATTATACTGTAATACACATGGTAGTATGTCTTGATATGGCTTATGTTTCACCAGAACAGTCCACTAACACCCAGCGGGGATCTTGCATATGAATGATTATTGTCATGGTTGCCTATAGAGCATTTAAGAAGGCTGTGCGGCTGTTTATCATTCAAATTTGAGGATACATCTGCCAATGTAACAATGCTTTTATCTCTCATCAGTTACCAGCTTTCCGACTCTGTGGCTCTCAGCCCAAAGCCCTTTAATATCTAAGTAAAGTAGCTCTCCACTCTCTTTTTGCAAATGCATTAGTTAGGCACTACCTTCAGCCACAGATGAATACACAATTAGTTCTCTAGCCATCATGGCAGTAGGACAGTATATAAGGGTTTGATTTAAAAACAAATAGGCATGTTCCTCATCATGGAACAATATGTGAGTTAGTGCTGATCAGTTCTTTTGATCAGTTTTTAGAAAACTATAGGGGGATAAAATTAGGTCTTTGCTGCTCAGACAAGACTTCAACTTTAGAGGGGGAAAAAAAACAAGCGATTTAATAAAGGGGCAAGAGAAAGGGGAGAAATAAGGAAGAGCTGGGTGTGGTGAGGACTGCGGTTAAGTGTGCATGTGTGTGGTTGGTCCTGCATTAGACAGTTTGCTCACTTTAACCACTCAAGATGAAAAGCTTGTGAAGATGTCTCATGCATCCTGAAAACTCTTAAGAGAGTCTGCTTTAATCTTTAACAGCATTTTCATCTCATACCCACTGCACAGGTAAGCAAATTGATGCACAGACGATAATACAGTGGGATAACTGAACTCAAAATCATACTGTACTGTACCACATCCACAATTAAAGTAAGAACTTGACAGGTTGAAAACCCAAGTCTGAGTCTTGTTGGCATACTTCTGAGAACTCTGACTGTAAACCGCCTGGGATTTTCTAAAATAGAACAACTTCTGAAAAGGAGTCATTGTTCTGTTCAAATGCAAGCATATAGAGAAGCCAAAATTAGTCAGGTAGAATCTCAGCCAACAGAGCTGGAGTAGACAGGCTGGCAGATTGTTTCGCTGTGAACTCAGAACATCATTGTATTTTTCTCTCAGACATTTAGGACTACCTCACAGCAGAGAGCCGGTGTTGGTTTCAGATGCCATCGTACAGAACCGCATTACAGTTTTCTTACACTGCTTTGTCTCAGGACCTATACGCAGGAGGGGGCAAAAGGCAGTAAAACAATTTCCATATGAAATTTGATAGTTTGAACATAATGAAACCCAAATATTTGAGTTCACTTTAAAAAGCTCTGGAAGCACATGGAATCTAAGCTTACCTAAATTAACAAAAAAGTTAACAAGATAGCAAAACAGATCTGCACAAAAGCAATACTTCCAAAATGTGCGAGCTCAAGTTTCTGTTTAGGCTGAGTAAAACGGAAAGGCACATAGACAGTGTGAGATATTGTAGAGGGGAGTGCAGAAAAGGCTTGGGGTAAGAGTCAAGTGTCAGGCGGACAGCAGTATCGGGGGGTGTAAAAGTGATTACACTGTCTCCGTGCTCTCTTCCTCCCTGTCTCCTCTTCCTATTTCATTTTCTCCCTCCTCCCCCCCTTCTTCCTGCCTCCATCCTTCTACTCCCAGGCTTAGAATACAAAGCGCCTGGCACATCACATTGCTCTCCTCATCGCTGTGCCAAACCACAAGGAGAGCACACCAGCACAGCTTGCACCCTCTGCGTTGTACTGCCACCACCGAAGAAGCAGAGAGGGGCATGGATTAGCATATATGAATGCTCTCCCTTATCGCTTCTTTTGACATGAACATGCTCACACAATCTCTTCGTTTTTTTTTCCCCCTTAATTTTAGTGCCAGAGCGACAGACAGCGGCAGATGAAGGTTATGTTCCCTTACTCACATCTAGAAGCTTTAAATATTTTTTTTTATTTTTTATTCTTCCCCTTAAACATCCAGGAGAATAAATAATGAGCTTGGTAATAGCAAGTTACCAAAATGATTTATGCTCATCTGGTGTGAGAATGAATGCAGTTCAGGAAGGCAGGCAGGGAGGAGCCAGGGTTAAAGCCACGGTCGAATGCGTGATTTCCATTTTACGTCCCTTGCATTATCCATTAAATAAATAGCCTGGAGAAAATGGAACTTCACGTCGCTCGTTTCTGTTGAGGCAGCAGTGCCATGCATAACGAACAGGTGATGCTGAGATGCGCGAGGCTGGTATGCTATCAGCAACAGTTGCACACGCTGATGGTGATTGTAAGCGGTGCCAGTGAGGTGGGGCGGGATGGAGAACAGGTTGTCGCTGAAAGAAAAGGTGAAAAATGACCCACTGTGGAATGTCACAGGAGCTAAAACGACACAGAATGGCTAAAGTGGAGCCAGTGGTTGCCTGGGGCTGGGCTCTGACCCAGAATTCAACAGACCCCCAGTGAGAAACCGGGAGGCTCCATCGCGGCTGAGTTAAACTGACTGTGTAACATGAAAACACCTCCTTTTTTTTTTTTCCCCCAGACTGCTGAGAGGTAACTCCATCTGGGAAGCTGAGTTGAGGGTACAAGATAATATGAAGTGTAACAGAGAACTGAGGAGACGCCGACAACGTGCTAATGTTTTAGCCTGTCAGCTCTCTGCGAGCAAAGACGGATGGTTTTAGAAATAGAATGTAATTACAGGGCAGAACCTCGTTGTCGGGGTTAGAACAATGCCTATACTGTAGTGGAGGTTTCTTTTTTTTTTTTTTTCTCCTTGCTAGCAAGGCCAATTGGTTGAAAGTGATTTTGAGTAAAGAGACAAAAGTGACAAAGCAACTTGAATGATGTAGCTTTTTAAAAATTAAGTAAGACCCGCAAAATCCAAGAGATCTCTATTTAATTTTTTTTTTCCTGTTTTATTTCCCTATTTCAACAAAGTCTTTTACTTATGCATTTTTCATACCAGGAAGTAAAAGGTGAATATTATATCGCCAAGAGGCCCAATGAGAGAGTTGTTTCTGATCCCTTTCATATTTAATACAGGTGTGCAGACGAACCAATGAGAACTGCTGGTGTAGCTGGTGCAGGATAATGTGATACCTCCAGTGAAGCAAAGTTTTGTTTTGTTTTTTCCCCAAAGCAGTTACAAAGTCTATGCAACAATGCGAAGGAATACAAATGCAAAATGGTTACTTTTGCTAGCCACTGTGTCGTGAAACTTTGAACTGTCCTGACACCACCAACAAGCAGAAATGGGGAACCACTTGTGGGAGTTGGAGCGCCATAATTCAAATTTGCTTTTATATATAGACGGGGGAAAAAATTTGGAGAAAAGTAAGCAAAATTATAGGGCTCTGAAAAATTCTGAAAATATATTTCTGTTCCAGCTACTGGTTGCTCTTGGAAGGAAGCAGGTCTTTCATTGACAAATATTTAGGGTTGGCAGCTTGGTCCAAGCACACTCCAGTGACCGCATTCGCACAAGGTTACACTCCGCATTGCATTTCGTCTAGACACACTTTTTTTTTTTTTAATTCATGACAACAAGATACCAAAGGTACTTTACAATGCAATGCCACTCTTGGTATTTCTTTGTGAGACTGGTCCTGCTAGCCAATTGTAGCTAAAAATGCTAATGTGGTAAATTGGTCATTGAGCTAGTTCATTAAAATGAACTATTACTTCAGCAGTCACTTGAATATTAGGTGAAATAAATTAATAATCATCATTAATATCAATATCATTGATTTAGAAATTTTTATTATTTAATAATAATGTATAAAGTCCAGATTATAAAATCTAGCATCAGGGATATTGCACCGCTAAGAGACTCCACATACAGTTTTCAAGTTTTTTGGTTATTTCAACATAGGTCAAATCTTTAAGTAAATACGTCTAATTATAGCAGCAGGGACGACGAGTGAACCCAGGATATAGTGCTTGACAAATTGATTAGATTAGACCATCTGTCATAAAAACACAAATATTTTAGAAATCATTTAAAACTTGTTAATTTCATTTTGGCCAACATCACTTTTAGTTTTTATGTTTTTATAGCTACATCTGAATTGAATTCAAAATCCTGCTCCTCACATACAAGGTCTTGAATAATCAGGCCCCAATTCATTTTAATGACCTTATAGTATCATATCACCCCATTAGAGCACTTCGCTCTCGCACTGCAGGCTTACTCGTTGTTCCTAGAGTATTTAAAAGTAGAATGGGAGGGAGAGCCTTCAGCTTTAACGCCCCTCTTCTATGGAACCAGCTTCCAGTTTGGATTTGGGACACAGACACTATCTCTACTTTTAAGATTGGGCTTAAAAATTTCCTTTTTGGTAAAGCATATAGTTAGGTCTGGATCAGGTTACCCTGAATCCTCCCTTGGTTATGCTGCAATAGGTGTAGGCTGCTGGAGGACTCCCATGATGCATTCTTCACTCACCTTTCTCACTCACTATGTGTTAATAGACCTCTCTGCACTGAATCATACTTGTTATTAATCTCTGGCTCTCTTCCACAGCATGTCTTTTGTCCTGTCTTCCTTCTCTTACCCCAACCGGTCACAGCAGATGGCTGCCCCTCCCTGAGCCTGGTTCTGCCGGAGGTTTCTTCCTGTTAAAAGGGGGTTTTTCCTTCCCACTGTCACCAAAGTGCTTGCTCATAGGGGGTCATATGATTGTTGGGTTTTTCTGTTTTATTGCAGGGTTTTACCTTATAATATAAAGCGCCTTGAGGTGATTTGTTGTGATTTGGTGCTGTATAAATAAAATTTAACTGAACTTGAAGTGACACTGGACTTCTCTGAGAAGTCAGAAATGAATCAATCACAACAATTGAATTCTTTTAACGAAAACATATAAGTAACTGTAATTTGGCATCATAATTTAAAAAAAATAATAATGTGCTTTACTATTATGTTTTTTCTGTTTTTAATTCCGTTTTAGCATTAAAAATAAAATAGGGCAGTTGTGACATTAACCTTACATTGGGTAGTGGTCTAATATATTTGTTAAGCGTTGCATATCTCCTCTGTTTAAATACTTAAGCCTTGAAGCTGACCTGGAAGCCTGAGACTCATACACTTGAGCAGCTATAGATTAACAGTTAACTCCATGAGGGATGTTGCAATGCCCATGTAGGCAATTACCGGCATGTTGCCATGGAGATGCTAAATGAGGTGGTTAAGGGGGCGGAGACACAGGCTTGATGATTCATGTTATCAATCAGGTTATTTTTCAATATTTCACATTGATGTAATCGTCCTAAAAACACATTAACATTGAGGGAGTACTCCGCAGAGAGATAATGGCTGGATATTTGCACTGTTATTGAGTCAAACTCTTCCAGCCTTGGATGACTGATGCGCCTCACATGCAGACAGAGGCTGTGCCACGAATAAATATAGCCTGTCCGCAGCGCAGTAAGAAAATAAATAAATTGGGTGTAAGACAATAACGAGGAGGGGCTGGGCGTGTACAATCGTTCAAGAGTACGCATTCACATACAAAAAGAAGCAAACCAAAACTAAATGCACATTAATGCAATTCATATTCATGACAGTTGAAATGGGGGTTATTATGAACCCCTTTCAATCACATTTGCATTTACATTACAGGCCTGTAGTTCAGTTGTATACCCATAGAACAAATGGTGGCATAAATAAAATGTGGTGCAAACAACAGGACTTCAATAAAGGACTTAATGACAGTGAATGCTTCCTTAAAAAAACTGTAACTGTATCTAAACACTGTATCAAATCCACTATAAGATGGATTATTGACAGCTAGCATTAAACCACTATTTTACAGTGGACCTGCTATAAATTACAACGAGTGCTTTGCAGTAAAAAATGTTACATTAGGGTGACGTAAGGAATACAAGCTTTAATACTGTCAGTAGTTTAGTTGCAATTATGCTGTTATTTTAGTGTTCTTACTATAATCACCACAAACACGTTTGGCTATATTTCTTGCCATGTACCACAAAATCATTTTCTTGTCCTTCTTAAACTAAACTCTTAAGCACTTCCATTATTCTCTGCATTTTACCGAGGCAGGAATGGTGCTATTGTTATATTTTAACAACTGAATGACACTGGCAGATGAGATTAATTGGTATAAAAGGCACGGACAGGGTGGCCAATCCTAGCTAAACATGAACCCAAGTTTTCAGGAACACAAAAACTGTAAACCACATCACACTCAAAACAACTTAACCATCACAGCATCTTTAAAGTAACGATTTAAAACAAAAAAAAAATTAGCATTTCCACGAGTCTTCATGCTCACCAGAAATATAGCAGTTTTAGATTATAGCTCACAGTATTTAACCATATTCACTGTACTGCATATACATCCATGCAATAATTTGTTAAAGTGTAAATTTTAAGTTTATCTGCTCCTGCGTGTGTCTTGAATGCAAACCTATTACATTTAAAGTAACCGTCTGCAAGTGCATGTTTTACACATTCACCTAGAGACTCAAAAGATCTCTTCCAAAAACCCTTTTTTGCTACAATGTGCGTTCAGGAGTTCATTGGGGAGAGCTGGAATCCCACATTGGCACTCGACTGCCTGAAGTAAAAGCTTTATGGGTGAGGGGGAAAACCCTTTAGCTGGATTTATGCCTTGCCAGAGTCGACCCTGTTTTAAAGCTAGTTGGATACAAGAAAGAGGGGGGAAAAAAACCCATAGGAGCAAAAACAGGGTGGTGAAAAAGAATATTCACTGCTGCTGGGCTGAGTGGAAAATAATATGATGTAATAAATGGGATGTCAGAAACAGACCTGCCCACGACAGCCACTGAGTCTGTGCATATATATGTGCAGTGTATGTGTGTTTAGGTCTCTTCATTAGTGCTTGTGTAACACTTGGTAGGGCTAAAAAAAAAAAAAAGCACAGACCCATCAATGACGACTGAGGCGATAGTGGGGCGAACCCTTCACAATATAGGCCTAATTACGCTGTTGTCTCAGAAAAGCCGTAAATCGATAGCTGTGGTGAATCCCGAACAAGAAAATCAATGCAGTTGCGTCTCAATGAGAAGCTTGTTGAAGATTTTGAAGCAGCCACATATGGGCTCCTTTGAATGAACTAAAGCTCAGCTGGGTGCGAAACATATGTAAAATTACAGCATGACGATTAAAGCGAGACATATATTCTCACTATTTAAACGTGTGGCTCCAGCAAGAGGATTTAAAGTGGCACGGCGACATTTCATCGTGAGTGCAGATTTATTTTGTTCCTCCTGTTTATTGTGATAAGGGGTTGTTATTTATAACTCACGTACGCGGGCCGAGCCAGACGGAGTCAGTGTGAAGAAAAGCATGTGTAGGGTAACATGTAAACCGGCAGTGCCCCTGAACTCTCATTTGTGTTAATCAAACTTCTCTAAATTGTTTGTATAATGAAATTATGGCTGTCAGGGAGGCCTGGGGGACATCAATTAAGCAGATAAGCAAAATGAAAATAAATCACTTTTTTATCAAATGTACAGCCGCCTGCTTGTGTGTCCGGTAAACACAGGAAAAACAGGAAGTGATTTTGTTCTGCGATTTGAGGGTCCATAAATCCCAGTGACAAGCAGTGTTGCCTCTTTGTTTATAGAGCTCAGGGAAATAGTGGACGGACATGAAAATGCATTACTTCCTTTTCAGAACAAAATACAAGCGGAGTTATGTGTTTTTGTTTTCTTTTTGCAACAGCGGGTATTAATTTTTGCACCTGATTTTCTTTATTCGTCCCGTTTTAATCAGCAAAAACTTAGTTGGTGAGCTTTGCATACTTTTGCTTTATTCTCATTAAGGCTACAGCTGTCACCAACTTTGCTTTTTACATGAATTATTATTCATTAATAATAATCTATAAACTCAAGATTAAATTATCTATCCGTAGGAATAAAAGAGAACCTACATTTTGAGATTTTACTTATACATACTTAAAGTAAGGCTTACTTACTGCAATGCTATATACTCTACTATACTACAGGGTAGAACTGTTTTCACATGCAGCCAGTATGGGACATTAGTAAAAAGTCCATGTAATGTTGGACTGTGCTGATGTGAGAGCAGCGCAGGCATTTGCTACAAGCATGTGTGCATCATGCATGCTACATCCATGCACATTCTTCTCAGGCAGCTCCCTTGCCCAGAGTATAATACCCAGAGTATTTCCTGTAGTGCGAATGCCTCTGAAGTCAACCCCTGCTGCATGCTACATGTGAGAAAGCAAAGATAGTCTGAAGTGATCCTCTTGTGTGAAAACAGTTGAAGTCTGCTTAAAAAAACATCATGTTAACTTTACATTCTGTGCTAATGATGCACACAGTTTAGTCAGACCTGCCTATTGTCTTTAATTTTTTATCAGTTACGTGTATATTGTAATAACACTTTAACGAATTGTAATATGTTTGTTCATTCTACATTTTCAATACTTTCCTTCATTTTTTTTATTCGTGAATTTAGCACAGTAATACCGCTATAAATAAAAATCGTTACCAAGGCTTAAAACGCATTAAAAGGAAGCACAAACAATCTAAAGGGGTGTTTCTTTATTTAAATGGCCCAAAAAAACAAAAGTTACACTACTTTGGGATTACTGAGTATGTGCAGAGGGTCACGTGTAATAAGAAGAGGTGAAGAAAGTAATAAGCATAAATATAAATACACTACAGTACGTCAGCTGGGTAGGGGGAACTGTGGGATGTGTGACTGCCACTTGGGAGAACCACAATAGGAGAGACGGTGAAGTTAATGGATGTGATCACAGGTTCCTGGTGAATAATGCAGACTTGCTAATTGGCTGGATTAATAATTGATGGTAGCCTGTTTGAGGAGCAGCAGTAAGAACTGCAGCGGATAAAGAACAGCTACCATCCCATTAGAGAAGACACTGAATGGTATATCTTGTACATCTGTCTATGTTGGTGGCTTGCTCCGCCTATTGATGATACGACTGTATGGGAGGATGTGTCTATGTGAGACGAAGATGTCAGGATAAACAATCACCCTGACAACATAATGATATAATGAGGCTCAGCCCAACCACATGTTTGACGGTTAAAATGACTTGGGCTCATGACAAGTCCCACAGGCTCTACAATGTTGTTACACCCTTAGTCCAAACTGACCGTGGTTGACCCAGCTCTAGCCAGCTGCGTAAATAAAAATGACTGCAATAACGCAGAAATGAAACATAAGCTATTGATTTAACACGGTCAGTTTTTACAAATGCTTAGCATTGTATCTGGAGCTCGGTGACCCCCTTGCCTCGAAATAAGTGACAGGGACTAATGCTCTTCAGAGGCGTACTGAACAAAAGAAATGGGTCTGGCAAAAGAATGGGACATAGGAGGGCAAGAAAAATAGATTTTACTGTTAACTTGATTTATCTTGCTGTTCTCGAGCTATCCAGTTTCCAGAGAATGCATAAAACCAGCCCATAAAGAAGTCTTGTCTTTCTGTCTTTATGGTTCAACACCTTCAAAGTACTGCTCTGCTCCTACAGGAAATAATAGGATCAATATCTCAGGGTATATCTCAAAAGATTTCTGACAATCCAAAAACCTTTGGTGTAGAGTTCAATAGGGGCTAGACACAAGAGAAAAGGAAAAACAATACACTGATTTGATCACAAAAGAATATAAAACACTACACTTTTTGTTTATCTGATGACGAGCAGAAAGGCACAACATGAAGCTGAGAGTTTGAAAGTGGGGCCTTCTGCTGTGGTTTGAGCTTCATCTGTGCGCAAGTTTCAGCAGAGAAAATCAATACCCCTGTCACACTTGTCTGTTAAGTCGTGTGTTAGCCAAAACAGGAAGACGCAGGTAACCTGGCTCTGTGGTAAAGTCACTTCATTAAATCTCAATACATGTATTGATAAAGGACATTGGGAGAAAAAAACCCACTGCTTTTAATTTAAATAGCTAGAAATTTAAAAAATGGTGTGCTCAGGGAACTTCACAATATTACAGACAGAAACCGCAGACTCTATGAAAAACATAGATGTAGCCAACTTGATGTCGGCCATTGATTTGTGGATGATACTTTTGAAGCTATAAGTCTGGTCTTTTGGCCATTACCAGGTTGTTGTTGATACATTTGTTTCTGTCTGGTGCGAGAAGTGACCATATGTAGAAAAGAGGGTGGAGTGCTGAGTTATCAGCTAAAGCTGGATTAGCAAAGAGCTTCCAGAGACTCCATGGAACCGCAATTTTTGCCACTTCTGCATTTCTACATTTATTTATTTATTTTAGCCACAGAAGTTGCCTGATGCCCGAAGCACCTCAACCGGCTAATTTCGATGTGGGGCAGAAGTTTAAATGTGTGATTATTAATCTGTGGATGTCTTTTAGAGTGTCTTTTGTCCTGTCTTCCTCCCGTCATTCCCAACAGGGTGGCAGATGGCTGCCCCTCCCTGAGCCTGGTTCTGCTGGAGGTTTCTTCCTGTTGAAAGGGAGATGTTCTTTCCCACTGTCGCCTAGTACTTGCTTGCTCATAGGGGGTCATTTAATTGTTGAGGCTTATTATTTTAGGGTCTTTACCTTATAATATAAAGCAGCTTGAGGTGACTGCTGTTGTGATTTATCAACAGAAATATAACCGTGATTTGTATTTCTGTATTAATAAAACTGAGTTGAATTGAAATTGAATTGACAGCTCCTCAAAAGAACATTTTCTGATGTAATGTAAAGCTTCTACTAGAATTTGAATCCCCATTTTCCCTGCCTTGTTTCATCTCTTAATTATTGTCCACAACTGATGAAATCATGTTTCTGTTTCGCTCATTAACACGCAAATCCTCATATAAAGGAGAAAGGATGATTTTTTTTTTTAAAAAAGCTCTTTTGTGGAAGTACAGAGCAATGGGAATGTTCCTTCCTACTTCTATTTGCTGCCAAAGAAACATGTTTAGCTATCTTCCTCCTGTCTAATGTACAGTCAGACCTAGTTACAGTAGCAATTACTAGTGTTCAGGTTAAGATTAATTGAATTACTGTGTGGCTTCTCTGCACTCCCCTGTGGGCACATCAATCACGGGCTCTGCGCTACACAGACCCTTTATCACCCTCTTCCATCTTTATGTAAAAAGACGCAGGTTGTGCTGTTGCACTCCATCTATCAATAAACGGGTCTTGGCTGGCAAACTCATTTTCTAACACATTCCTCTCCTTAATCAAGCTGCCAGACATTGGGCCGATAGTTAGCAAAAGCCTGTGTGCCATCTTTTCTCTAAATGAGCAAATTTTAAAACGGTACACCTGTGATTATAATGACTCTTGTTTGACTTGAGATTTGAAACCTAGGCTCTGTATGAGGTCATAGAACATTTGTGATACATTTTATTTGATGATTTGTAAAGACAAATCCCGCTGTATTACATAATGAATGGCTCTTTTGTGACACGCAGCCTTTTAAAATTGAAATACAAAAGACTTCACGTAAAGCGTTTGTTTGAACAGCTGGATTCCTCCTTAAGAAACCAGGTAGACTTCTCAAAACCGCACATGCAATGGATCTGCGGTGCTTCTGTCTGAATAAAGTAGCTCTCAAGTCAGATTATATGCCAGTCTGTCATTCTCTCTCCATTCAGCACCTCCATTATTAGCTATTTTAAAAATTGTGCAGGATTTCTGGTCATGGTCTATAGTACTGCCAAACCCTAATCTTCTGCATGTTTTATTTCACTCATCGCTACCATACACCTCTTTGTTCAATATCTAGCAAGAATATAAAGAATACACTGGATCCAGAAGTGCCGAAAGCCCGAAAATAACATCTGAAGTAAATGATGTGTTGGCCCCTTAACTGGCAATGCCAAAAAAATGCCAATCCCTCATTTTAGATGGCTCAAACAACCAGACAAGCACACATGTGCGCATTAAGTATACTGACAGTGTAATTCAATGTTCTGCATGGAGGCAGAGGTTGGGCAGTCAAACTAAAGTTGTGCCGGAGGTGCCGTCTGGCATTGCCCCTGCATGTCTGCAAGGCAAACTCTGCCAAAGAGACTGGCACTGGCCAAGCCCCCGATGGAGAGGGGGAAAAGGTTGTTTGGTGCCATCCTATCACCACACAAGCAGCTGCAGATAGCACACATGGCAAGTGTGACAAAGTCCATGCCTTTAAGCACAGAGGCAGAAAGGAGAAACGATTCCAAGTGAGCCAGTAAGCTTAAAATAAGACACTTGAAAAGACAAAGGCTTTCCTGCTAAGCGAACACAAGCAAAAGGGTGGAAAGATGAACATCCAACTTCCTCTAATGCAAGCACTATAAACACTTAGAATTTTTATTTTATTTTATTTTTTATTTACATGGACTTCAAATACCAGTCTGAGATTTTTGCCAAAAAATGCCAGAAAAAACGCTACAGTTGGAACATAAAATGGAGGACCCAGGAGGAGAGGGCTTCCTTCTTTTTATTGGTTCCCAGGCTTTCCATAGCGGTGGTTCCCCCTCTCTTTCTGTCTGTCTGTCTTGTTCTCTCTAGCGGACAATATAGAAGGCTCCCTGTCCTGTGATAAATCTGTAGCCTGTGAGATGGGAAAGAGAGATCCATCACAGAGGCGTTGGTTTACCCTGCCAATCCGCACTACTGAGGGCTGTAACACGTACATGCTCAATCCATGCATCATTTCCCAAGCCCTTCTGTGCCCAAATAACATGGTTTTGGCTGCACGTTTCTAAAATCCTAAAGCACTCTGGCAAATCCTCTGAAAATCTTAATATGCATGAATTCTGGAGGTTGTTTTGTGGTTTGTTTACCTCGCTTCTATGAAGAGAGCTGACGGTCTAGTCTAAAACCCCTTGACTCTTCAGCGCCAAATGATAGGGTTACAGTCTTTCTTTGTTCAAGGAAGGATAACTCTTAACTTCCATCAACCTTGAAGTGCCATGAAGAAGGAAAAAGAAAAAACACAAAAATGTAGTACAGAAAGAAAATTGCAAACATGACTTTTTTCCCCTTCCTTTCAGTCATACTGCTCAGCAGAGTGCCTGGAGGCAAAACTGCTGCGATGTTAGAAAACATTACCTGGCAGGTTTCCATGGAGTTGAAGGAAAATAAACATCACTGACATTCATGGGCATTGCTCTTAAAGCATTAAAGCGGCAAAGGGCTTCAGGTATATTAGCTGAAAATAGAACACCGGCCTTCAGAGTTAAAACAAAATGTTTTGAAAAGGTCAACCGTCTCAACTGTACAATACAGCGATAGAAGTGATTACAGCGCTTCACAGGTTTACAGTGCAACGTATATTAGTACAGTCAAGCACGATAAAAAAAAACAACACAAGTATTCCTTTTGAAATCGGAATCCCAGAATAATTGTCTCATAATGTACGGTCTAATACCTCGTAAAAAGGCCAACAGCTGCTAAGCTGAATGGGCCTAAGATACAACAGGGTCAAACAGGTTGCTGACTTGTGTACACATAAACCCAAATGTGAATAAACAACAGAATCCTAGAAACAATGTAATCTGATTCCAGTGTTACATTACCATCTGTTGGCTTTATGAACTCTGAGGGTGGCACATTCTGAGGCTGACCTTCCTGACTGCGATCAATCACCCTCCCTTTCCGCACATGCTCATTAAAGCTCTAAGAGGTCTGTGACACCTGAAATATTTAAAACAAAGAAACTTCCAAGCTTCCTTCGTCTTTGCTAGCTTTCAAAAGACGACAAACGCAACTTATTTTAGGTGTGTCAGGTGACTACATCAGGTGCGAGTGCCTAGTGGAGATCCAGGTGGTGTCTGCTGAGCACCCTGCACCTGCTGCCTGTCCTCACCCACCCATTGGAGGGCAGATTCCCAGGATGCCACAGGGCAGCTGCTGACAGGCACTACTTTGGATATTTCCCTTGCTTCTATCTACCTCCCCTTCATGGGGCCCCACAGGGTCAGCTGCTAAGGCCAAGCAAAGATGTTAGAGGGGGTGGCGGAGGTCAAGAAGTTGGCGAGGGGGGATTGTCAATGTGCGCTGCATGCCTTCGGCAGGAGGTGAGCGTCCCAGTTTTACAATTATACCACACGATAATCACTTTCACAATCCAAAGGCAGCTCAGAGCTCATACTCAGGTCTCTGGTGATCAAGTTACGTCCACTATGTGTGAGTGTGTGCCCTCTACAACCTCAGCCATGACCCCTCCACCTCTGAGTGTCTCCTCCACTTCACCTGCCTCTGGCAAACCTGCCATTATGTTGCAAAAGTACTTCTGCTCTAGGAAAAACTAACCCTTTAAACACACTTTTGTGAAGATTTATGCTGAAATTACAATCATTCAGTACTTTAAAAAAAAAAAATTTAAATTTAAACTCACAAGGTAAACCAACTGTAAAGCAGTTTTATGTATAATATTTCTATATTGGGCAGGAAAAAACTAAGTTCCGCTCTTACGTCTAATTACATGACGAAAAATGTCTAACCACATCAGAAAATCACCATCCTAAGCCATTTCCGCAGCCCTTTAACAAGGTAACTTATAACTGCTTAGTATTTTCCAATGTGGTGTCAAAACAAGATAAATCAAACAGGAATTCCATTTGAGGAAATGGTTGAAATCTGTTTTTAAAATCTTCACAGTGCCTTGGAGAATAGATACAACAAATTGCTCCTTTCAAAGCATCTATAAACAGACCATCTTGATATATTTTTAAATGTCGCACACAGAGACTAATAAGGCCAGAAAAACAGTCAAGTACGTTTCAAATACGATTATATTGTAAAGATCCAGATAGGCAAATGAAGTAGAGTCGGTATACATAGCGGTGCAAAGCTAGTGGTGGCATGAACTGAATTATTTTCAAGCGAGCAGATCTATTTACAACTCGGCGGAACATGTCATTCCTGACCGAGATACGCTAAAAAGTATTTAAAGTTGCACATAAATATAAATGTATACACGTTCTCACAAATGTTAGATTTTTTCTCATCTTCCAGCTGATCCAGCCACAACACAAAATGTTTGCAAGTTTTATGTTTGTTTGTTTTTTTTATCCAATTTCCATTTTTTATACTTGCTAAATTGTATGAATTTGTGATTTAGAGGTAGTTAGGACTAGCTATATTTGCTGCCACCCTGAGTTATGGTTCCAACAGACAGGCTAAAGATGCCGACAGTTAGTTCTTCATTATTAACAGCTAACCTCTCCCTTTTTGAGCCGTGTCATTCTTTCCACTGGTTCCCCCAAGCTGCTTCACTCTCAGAGTGAAAGGGGGAATATCAGACAGCAGCAAACAGGACCGTAGTTTAAACTCTGCCACACAACTCACTGAAACCCATTGTAAACATGGTGGAAAGAACAAAGTTGTAAGTTCGCCTCATTTCAATTCCTGGGAATTTACCAGCTTTTCACCATCAGACTTCACTTTTTAAATTTTATTTTAACAAATGGAGTTTCAAGATGAGTAACCTAATACAGAAAATGTGTAAAAAAAAAAACCCCATTGCATTCAGGGGATTAAAATGTAGAAAGGACACATGTTATCACGGCACACATTTTACATCTGGACCTTTAAGTGTATTCAAAACAAAACAAAAATCTTTTACTTGCTCCGTGTTCGTTCACGTCTGAATCTGTGACCGCAGTCCGGCAAAAAAACACAGATCAGGCTACAAAACACGGCTCGTTTCTAACAGAAGTCCCCGCTGGGTCACTGCTTTTATGATTAAAACCCGTTTTATAGCCATTACAGAACTTCCTTTCAAATATGGCCAGTTTTATGAACAGGGAAACCCCCTTATTTAATGTGCGTTTCTTTTTAGCTTGTTTTTTTTTTTTTTTAAATCTGAGCATAATGTTTTCATTTTCTCTCTCGTGACTTTAAGTATTACACGTATGAGAAAAATCATAGACGGAGACTTTAAAAAATTGCTGATACATAAGTTGCCAGTTTTTGGCCCTGTGTATCCGTGCTAGTGCTTTAAAGACGAAATCCTGCATTTCTCCACTGAAAACAGTTGTCTTTGTAATACGAATATATGTGCAGAGGAGCTGGCGGCACATTGCCCTTGTGTTTACCCATGCCCTTTTGGTCACACATGTTTGTATGAAGGGTAATTAACCCATTAAGGGATCAGGTGAAGCCTAATCCAACCGGTCTGTGGACATCAAACAAAAAACTGCAATGGCAGGGTCTAGACAGGTGAAAGCTTGGGTGTTCAGTAACCTAAGTAGGGCAAAAACATAATAGTGACTACTCTGTAGTGCAGACCTCTGCTTTACTTCAGAGTACTTGTGCTTGACCTCCTTGTTCACTCTGAGTGTCCATTTCCACAACAAAAGCCTAATAGGTTGTGTGTGGTTATTCAGAGTAATGTGTAGTGAAATGTAACACTGACTGGCTGTGCAATTGGGCTGGGTGTTAGTTTCCTGTACAACAAAAGGCCCAAATCTACCACGAGTACACAACTGAGACATCTGAAATATTCCTGTGGACAAACGGTGCATGAAAAACCAGATATTTTATTTATTAAAAAAGCTAAAGAAAAAATGGTTTTGCTTTAAATATATTATCAAAATCTATTCCGTTTCATTTTAACCGAGGTAAGGTCAACAAGTTGGATATGCTAGCTGGGGAACACCCAAAAACACCCAACCAGAATCTAAACAAGTGCAGATGATGAGTCATAATTTGCAAAAATACTCAAAGTTTTTTGGAAATGCAGTAAAGTTAGAAGTTTAACCCCCCCCCCCTTATGTTTCATGCTCGTACAGCTGTGGTGTCACTACTAAAACTTTTACCTTTCCTGGTAGACAGATTTTCGCATCATATCTTTTGGTGCGGAACCAACTTTTTAGGGCAGTTGAAGGAAATTCCAATAACAAGCCAGACAAGTATAATTCTGGGAAAGCTGGAAAAGGATGCCGGAGATGTTGCCATGTCACATTAAGAGCTTAGAGGTGTTAAAATATGTTCCACACATTCCCTTAGGAGACAGAGACGAGTGATTCACACTGAAGACACATGGCGTCCTTGACAATAAACAAAGTCTTCTAAAATGGAAGCCCCAGTGTTTTAAGTATTCACTGCTGCTAATGAAAAGAATCACATAATTTAAGAAATTGGACACAGTGATTAGTCACACAAATCTAGTCCTGTTCTCTACAAACACTAACAGTTTTGGGGGGGGGGGTGTTTTTGTCCACCAAGCAGTGTAGTCCTGGCACACAAGATTTCAGCCTATCGCATGTCAGACATGTTTTAAACATTCCCACAGCGTTGAAATCTTATAATCATTAGTAAAATGACAGTAGCTCCGAGGCACAGAGGTTGCACCGATTTTCAAGAGGGGATGGCAGACTTTAGCAATCAAATCGATTCCCCTGTTTCAACAAGTACTTCTGAAGTGCACAAAAACACCTTCATATGACCTCAGGTCAGCAACTTTAAATGGATTCAACTCAATCAAACGCTTCCAAAAACCCACAAAACAGGAAGATTCTCAGACACTGTAAAGGAGAGCTGACAAGATGAACTCCCGTAGAGTGGGCCGTGCTGTTGTAACAGTTATTTATGCCTCTTTCATTTCAAGGGTCCTTCTGTTTTAAATGGGCAGCATTAAGGCGAACCGGCACTAAGGTCTGTCCTTGGAGGCACGGTCCAAATTCCAGAGAATCTTGGCAACTCCTCGGGATAGATGGGACCCTTATGGATATAAAACCCCACAATGGATGAATAGGTAAACAGAAGGGTGTGAAAGAGTGATGGCAAAAAGAGAATGTTCACTCTCAGAGAGGCACAAAGAGGGAGGTGTGTGAGTGGGAGATGGGAGAAAGCCAGAGTGTTTGGGGAGGAAGGGTGGGAGGGTGAAAAGGAGAAGGGTCTGGAGGGAGTTGTTGGTGAGAGTTAAAGTTTTGTCTCCAGGCTTTTAGAGGGTGCTGCGTGTAGTGCTAACTCAATCAAAAGGTGAATTATACCTCCTGAGACACTCAGGTAACCTTTCATTATGGCCCTAATCCTTCTTAATAACAGAGCCGCAATGTCGGCAATGCCCCATTACACAGAGAACCACTGAGAGGAAGAGCCATTATTCCCCACAGGCCTGTGGAAATGTGAACACAAAACACTCACTCACACACACTCGCACTGACAGATGAAATCAATCACAAATTTGACTTGAGCGAGAAAAACGCATCGCACTCCTTCACTGGGAAATTGAGACATTAAAGGTGGTAGTGTGTTTATGCAGAATCGATGTTTAGACTTCCAGTTTTGCCAGGAAAGACTAAAAGTGATCAGAATTAACACTCAAGTAATGCTCTGTGTCGAGAAAAAGAAAGAAAAACGTCGGCAAGGCAAGGAAGATGTGTGTTTTTATTTATTTTTTTTGTTGTTTTTTTAACATTAAAAGTTTTTTGTTTTGTTTTTTATTACACACAGGACAAACTTCGCCCTGATGCCACAAAACGCAGTCAAAAACCTTCACTGCTGTAATTTTTTTCTTCAGTAAATTGTTTTTGTTTCAGCTTTTGTTGATGAAGAGTTTTTCACTTTCTCAGCACTCAGCAGGCCAAGGATTAACTCTGTCAATCTCGTGTGCTTTTATAAAAACCCAATCTTGGATAAAGCCTCCTGTCTGAGTTTTGTTTTTTAAATCCCCTTGATAAATAATTAACTTATGAAACTCCGTTTAAGGTCTTCGCTGAACTTACCACATACATTTAAGTATTCACTATTAAATTATTGAAGGTGAAATAAATTGATTTTTTTTTTAAACGCTAAGAGAAAATTACTCCTCACCTCTGATTTTTTTTAAAATACTTTGATTTACCCTTTTCTTATTTCCCAGCCTAATGAAGCCTTAAACTCTGACTCCACTATGGCTCGAACCAAAGCAACTTAAAAGGCAGTCAACCCGAAAATGTGAAACAAAATGAGCAGCCCGATAACATCTAATGAAAACAGGCCTAATGTAGCTTTCATAAATCAACAGACTGTCCTCAGTGCTTATTCCAGTTGCAATTAGGCTACCTCTATAAAAGCTGAGATGTTAAATAAAGATTTCTGGGTTATGAGGAACAGTCTTTATCAGTAATGTGGCTGTGGGGGAAATAAAATGCTGGAAAAACACAATCTATCATCGTGGCAATTTAATGACCGAAAACATTGCACAGATTTCAAGGAGACTGATAATAAAGTTGAGGAATGTTCAGGCGTAATATTAACTCAAGTGTTTAAATTGTGTGTGTGTGAATGTGTGTTTTTTCTCTCTCTCTTTATAAAAATTACTTTATTAAATATTCACCTGTACCACTCCAGCCCGTAGTGGTAGTTTCGGTCGAAGAAGTGCGGCTCGGCTCCCACGGCTCTTATGTCAGGATGAACCCGAAGAAATTCAAGCAGAGCCCGGGTCCCTCCTTTCTTCACCCCGATGATGAGAGCCTGAGGTAGCTTCTTGCTCCCCTCCCCGAGCGGACTGACTTTACCTGCAAACTTGGGCGACACTCTCCTGGAAACTACTAAATCCGGAGGTGGCAGCAGGAGAGCCTCTTCGGGCAGCTCCGAATCATGCGTGGCGCGCTCATCCGCGAGGACCTGTGAGGTGCGCGCGGCGGTTCCGTAGCGGTTCAACTCCGATCCGCCAGTCCATTCATATACCAGTCTCTTGGTCCTCAGCGAAATCAGGTCCTCGAAAAGTCCAGCAGCCCGACTAGAGGAGCCTCTGGGCGGTGAGTTGCCGGTGGTGGTGGTGGTGCAGCTTTCGGTGAGGAGGTGCAGGAGGAAAAAAGAGGCGAGGAGGGAGCACAGCATGACCACCGCTTTCCTGAAGATGCCTCGGGACGGGGGGTCCAGTTTAGTGATGCGGCTAAAAGCCATACCGGTCCCTTGGTGGTCGGTGCAGGAGCCACAGCCATGCTAAGCGCACATCACTGAGTCTTCTTGCCATGAAGGAACTGGAGGAAGTGTCTACATCCACAGTAAGCTGTGGATAACACCTCAATCTCCCCCAAAAGTGCCAAATGATGGATGCCTGCTGTGAACAGGTGATTAAGAACTTGCCCCAATGACTGTGCCACAGTATCCCCTGAAAGGTGCGCGTACAGCGAATCATACGCACAGGTAATAAAGTCTGTGCTATCCTTGCTCTGTAAAGGATGCTACCACAGCTCTCCCTGACATACCAGCAGCACGTGTATAGAGTTGTAAACTTGTCTCTCACGTCAAGTTTCTTGACAGGCACCTCTCTGGCCAATAATATCAAGAGAGAAGCAGATAGGAGCCAATGATATTCCAGGTGGGGGCGGGGACACTGTTTCACAGCCACTCTCTGCGAAATTAGATGGCATGTGCAAATGAAAGTTAAAACTATCTGAGGGGGGAAAAAATGCTACACACTAAAATACACGGTAGAAAAAGGTACAAAGAGATCTGCGAAAATCCTAAATAAAGGTAGATATGCGCATTTCAATACATTTATTTTATTTTAATTAAACCTAACCTCCTTAAGGTCATTTTCTGAGTTTTAAAAGAATTATCATATACACTATAACTAGTAAAATACAGTCAAATTCGCAAAACATTATAATGCATAATAATAAACTCTTGATGGTTTAAAACACACATTACGCTAAACACACACTATTTCATCTGTCATGCTTGCAGGAACAATTTTGCAAATGTTAAGTGCACCATTCCCTCTAAAATTACTGTGGCAGCATCTACCCAGATGACAAAATCACTCCTCAAATCTCCAAGACACTCACTTTTTTTCCCAGTGAGAGGGGCCACATGCAACCTAAGTGGGGCCACCAAAGAAGATGGCCTCCGCCATGAACTCCTTTTTATAACACATAGAAGAACAAAAAAAGTGAAATAATGATAACGGGACACATTATTTCTTTACAAGTGAACAAGAACAGAACCAAATGTTTCACATCTGCTCCTGCATTTTGGGTATTAGCATGAGAATGTGCAGGCAGTGCTTCAATGCTGCACAGCTCACTGCTTGAGAAAGCCGATGGAGACCTCAACACTGGGCAGTATTGCCAGTGCCAGATGTCCCACCATGTAGTTGAAACAGTACAAAGAGGGTGTCTCGCATTTAACCAACCACACCCCGTGTCTTTTCTCTGTCTCTCTGACATTGGAGGGATGTCCAACCCCTTCAAACCGACCATTATGACTCCCAGCATTCCTTTGCAGGGGTCAAATGGCTTCACATCTCTGTTTATCGTAGACGGACACTGTTAAAATAACGATCCTCAAAAAAAGAATGGTCTCATGACAATCTGAATGCTCAAAGTTTTTAGATTTATTTATTTACATACCTCCCCAAAATTGCTCCAAGACCAGAGGTCACGAGATAAATTTGAGGGGTCACACGTGATTAATGGGAAAACAGAGAATTCAAAATACAAGTCCACACGAAACGGTGCTTATAAAATCTGTAGTCTCTCACTTTTAGCCCAGCAGTTTTATGCAGCCCTTAGACGATCCATAGTCATAGTAAAATAAATAATCATATGTTACAAAGCATTGTTATAACTAAATTCTTGCATTTAAAACATTACTTAGTGTTTGAGTGAAACACGAAGTGTAAAAGTACTACTAGCAAAGTAGTAATTTGAGTGTCCCGTTGAAATAATTTTTGATATATATATGTATGTATGTATGTATGTATATATGTATATATGTATATGTCTATATATATGTATAAAAATAATATCAGCTTAGCACTGATTCATTAATGTGTAAAAAAACATTTTAGTGTTATTTAAAAAAAAAATAGTTTCATGTACTGTTGGGCAGTGAATCCTTAAGCAGTCAATTAGCCTAATATTTGTACCTAATATTTGTTTTTGTTTTTTTGGATCATTGTGAAATCAATAGAGCAAAGTATATACTTCCTGCTGAAATGTGGCAAAATAATGACATAAAACAGAAAACGTCATGTAACTAATTTATGTAAATGTGTCCCTCAAAGGTACCATAGATACAATTTGAATAGATCTACTGAAATTATTATTCCAAAAGATAGTTAATTATTACTTATTTATGGAAGACGGTAGAGTTGAATTCACATGATAATTTTGATTATTGTATTTGGTTTTAATGGCCTGTTAAAAGATGACTATCTGATGTTGTCTTATATCAGCTTTAATAGAGGTAGACAAGGGGGAAGAATAAATGGAAAAAAACAGTGAGGACAGTTCTTAAAAATGTCTTTTTCCAAGGTTTTTATGTGTTTTATGTTACTACACAGTTTGAGGAAGGGAACTCATATTAGCTCAATACATCACACATATTAAACTTGTGACAAGAGGAAATACATTTCATAAGGCGTATCATGTTTCATTAAACCAACTAAGCTAAGAATCACTAATTCAAAGCCATTGATTATTCTGATACTGCTGTTGTCATCAGCAGCTCCTGAGCAGGAGCTTCTTTCATGGGCGTGTCCTGTGCAATGTGCCTACTTTGAGTCGGGACTAATGTTTGTGTGGCGACACATACTTCCATTTAAAAAAAAAAAAAAAAACAACAAAAAGCCAAAAAAAAAAAAAAAAAAAAAAACATTTTTTGTA
>VUQG01009335.1:3236-25286 GCA_015106755.1 Etia nguti | reverse complement strand
CTACAGTATGCACTTCCAGATTCAGTACCAAGGATACTATAGCTTACCTGCACATAGTCATATCGCAGCTGTTTTACACGTTCACTGTTTCTTTCAAAAGGTACTCTGTAGATTTGTTTCATTCGAATTGTGTTGTGGGCAAGTACACGACCTAATACAGAAATGCTCACATTTTGTATGTTTTGGAAGGTGGTGTCATCCTCAATTATGCGCTGCTGAATTTCGCGTAGCCTTATGGAATTATTTGCAATCACCATATTGACTATATGGGTTTCTTGGTCTGCAGTGAACATTCTTCCTCTGCCCCCAGCATCTGGTCGTCTAGCAATTCTGTAAAGTAACAGTTTCAGTATTTTTACATCTATGGTATTGTTGTGTTTCTCATTAGAATATGGCAGTGCTACAAATCTTAGTGCAGACTGTACTAACCGATTCTCATTTCGAAATGTCCTTATGATGCTTGCTACAGTGTAGCAGCTCAAGTTAGGCTGAACCCGTTGGCCAGCTTCCCTCAGGGTCATTCCATAGTTGATTACATGGTCCACTATTGTAGCTCTGATGTCATCAGTAATTCTATTTCTTACTCTTCTTACCCTTCCTCTTCCCCCTCCTTGTCCTCCTCTTGCTCCTCCTTGTCCTCTTCCTCTAACTTCACCTCCTTGACCTTGTCGTCCTCTTCGTCCTACTTCTTCACCTCCACGTCCTCTTCCTCGGCCTCCTCTAATTCTCACTCTTCTCACTCTTCCTGCTCCCTCCATTGTACTCCACACGGACAGCTTACCTGTAGCTTATTTATAGTGGTTAGGCTGATTGCAAAGTGAACTAATTATCTAAAACAGTTTTCACATGTGACAGCGTGCCAGACAGTTGTCAAAATAGTGTAGATAATAGCCATAAATGTGTATAGGTTTGCTAGGAGTGTGTTGATCATTTGGAAATTGAGTGTAAAGCAGGGAGTTGTGTTTACAGTTACGCACAAAAGAGTGCTTTGCAGTGGATTGTACCTACAGTTTTGCAAAATGTGTGTTACAAAATGGCAAACTGAGTGCAAAGCAGTGTTTGTGCTTTTAGTTTTGCAAACTCAGTGAGTGGTTTTGCTATAAGTATTAATAGTTTTAGAAATTATGCTATACGAATCACAGTTAGGGTTTAAGCATTCAGAAAAAACTGTAAGATCAGCAGGCAGCCACCATGTAGAATCTATGGACCAACTTCAGCTCAGTACCAGGAGAATTAACCCAGTGTGTTTTAATGGCTGGAAAAGTGCACATTTGAGTTGCTGCCCCAAATGGTGGAGTTTGAATATCTCTGGGTCTTGTTCACAAGTGAGGGATGAAGGGAGTGGGAGACTGATATGGGGATTCATGCTCTACTTGTCTGTTATGGACAGAGCTTAGAGCAAAGGCCTTTAGACATCGCAAAAGAGCTTCATCGTCCAGAAGGGACTCGGTAGGCTCAGTCCTCAACATCAAAATGAGTCAGTTGAGTTAACTCAAGCACCTGACCCCAGGACAGTTTTGTCAAGGCCAAGTCACTGATGTGCAAATGTTGGACCACAAAAGTAGACTCGCATGGCTCTTCAATTTTTAGATGACACTTTATTGAACACAGGGATTACTAAGGTGAAGGTGTGTCTGAGAGAAAGAACAGGAGCCACTGCAACAGAGGGAGGTGTTGTTCACAGAGCTCAGCTAGAAGGAGTGTATGATCGCACTAGTGAGAGATGGCGGTTTGCTTAATGTGTGCAGGCAAAGCAATGGTATAGATGGAGGGGTGGTTCACCAGGTGAGTGAATGAGAGATGAAACGATTAGATTAAGATGTCCAACATTTCCTTTCTTCTTCTAGAGCAGAGATATGGTGCCGCGAGCATGAGGGCAGGCAGGTGAGATTCCTGACTTACTCCAGGAGGCTGAGGGGCGAGAACAGCGGCAGCTGGCGGGTAGGTTACAGGCAGGGAGCAAGTTAGCAAGGAGGACCAGCATCAGAGAAAACCTGGTTCTTAACGGAGGTGAGTGATGTTGATACAAGGGTGCAAACTGGAAAGACTAAGTGAAAAAAATGTTTTTCAGATGTAATGAGTTCTCAGAATTAGTAACTAACTAAGAAAACCTGAGGATCATAGAAAATACAACAAGAGGTAAAAATTAGAATGCAAACGTACAATAATATGAATGATCAACAAGCTGCAGAAAACATACAATAATAACAACAACTAAAACGTCAGACTCAAAAAGCTGGGTGAAAGACCCAGGACCATGACAGACTTCCCACAATTAAATGAACTCCATTGAGCAAAACTGAAAATGTGCGCTCTGCTAACAGAATGTAAAGCAAAAAAACAAACAAACAAAAAAACAGGTGCTCCCTAAATCATTGCCTGAACACATACGATATCGATATCTAAAACCTGCAGGACACAGGCCCTTGAGGCCTGGAGTTCCCCACCCCTGCACTAGAAGAAGACACGCCATTATTGTTGTTGATGCAATCAGTTAGAGAAATTGTTTCACCCTAAGGTTTTAATAGTTTTTAAAACTCAGTTTGTTCAGAATAAAGGACTTTTAAATATATTGTGTGCTTTGTCCTGAACTCCAGACACCTCAAAGGTCATAGGCGAAAGAATTTGAATTATTTGCTTCAAGTTTCACATCCATCAAATGCAATGAATGGAGTGAAAGCCTTAATATTTTGCTTCTACGAGATGCACTTAGGCCAGGTTTAAAAAAAATGTACAAAAATTGTCAGTGGATAGTCATGACTAGTAATAGTGATCTCAGTGCTGAGTGAAATAATTGTGATAATCATTCTATTCATAATTGTGCAGGCCTAGTTTAGAGTTTGTTCCACTTGGTGCTGAGTGTTACAATTTTGTATAATTTTTCAAATGATAAAAGGACCGTGAACAAAATCTTTTGTAAACAGTTTCTCCTCTGCTGAAAAGTAAAACACTGAGTAGACAGCAGATTCTAAGTCACTGAACATCACAGTGTTTCTAGGGCTTTAACATCTTCAGTGATTTCTTCCTACTTTTTTTGTTGTTTTAGATTGAGATGAACTAACAAATTAAAGAAATTTACAACAGAGCACAGAGAGAGCAGGCAAAGAGTGCTAATGTGGTATGGAATCTCTGAAATGTTGAGTTCCATTGCAAATGTGTGAGTGAACATCTTCACGAATGAGTGACGCATCACTAAAGCAGTACTGAAGCACATTGTCCACTGACAATTTATTGAAATAATTATTTTATAATTTAGGAGTATTTTTGCCTCTAATTTCTTTTTGTCCTTGATTTCATGACTTTTTGATTTCTTCGTCGGCTTTTACAAAACACAAATTCTAAAGGAGCCAATGTTTTTTGGAGCAAGGCCATTTATTCAGCATCTGCCTGTTTTCCTTTAGTATTTGCCAATTTACTCCTATTCATTCAGCAAATCCTCAGTGAATCACTGAATTGGCCAGAAACATTAAATGGAGGCTGTGTTGACAGTCCCATGCAAATTGAAACTTGGGGTGAAAATCGCAATAAGAAAAAAGGCTTGTCAAAATTATACACACACCTGACAGCTTGTGCAGGAAGCTGTAAAGTAATGTGAAACCAAAACCTTATGCCATCTGTGTCATTAACCATATTGCTTGCCTCCAGTCAACCCACAATGTGGAGAAAAGAAAAGAAGAAAGAAAAGAAAAGTTCAGAAATTCATTGCAAACCTTTATTTCCCATTATGAAGAAATCACAAGCCAAGACAAAGTGTTTTCAGCTCTTTATTTCTTCAAACACAGCTGAAAGTAGTGGGAAAAGATGCATAAGCAATGGGTATGACCACAGGATTGTCAAGAAAAGTTGAAAAACTTGAAAGAGGTTCACAAAGAGTGGACTGAGGCGAGTGTCAGTGCCCGCATGCACAGATGCCCTAAAGATAACTGTTGCAGTCTTATTATAAAGGCAATCCTGAACCAGAGACATCAGAAAAACTGAAATGTTGTTCAGCTGGAAAAAGTCCTCTTTTTAGATAAAAGTAAATTTTGCTTTTCATTTTGGAGTCAAGGTCCCGGAATCTGGATGGAGAGTGTAGAGCAACAGAACTGCACTAACCAACCCCAAATACTGAGTGTATGAAAGCAAATACTTTTCACAAGTTGAACATTCCTGTATTGTTGATCCTTTATTTTGATTGATCTTGTGACATACTGGATTTTCATGGGATATAACCAAAAAACATGAACATTTTTATAGAAAACGGCTTGAAATATTTTACTTCATGTGATGAACATAGAACATAACAATGATAAGGGTAGAAAGTCTGAAATCTTGTAAATATACATCAAAATGATGTTTGTTTCGAGGGAGCGAGCGAACAGGAAGGAGCACACATGGAAGCACAACACAACAACGACGCGACACACTCGGACAGAAAACGGGGAATGACACAGGGATAAGAAAACACGGGCTGGGAGTAATATTAATTTGACATGAAAACCAAGGACTAAACTAAATGACAAAACTAACACTTTACAATGAAATAAGGAAAACATCACAAACTCAAAATGCTGGGTCGAATGACCCAGAACCATGACAGAGGTCAGAAGTACCCACAAATGGTGGCTCACCTACCATCTTTTATGGAACTGTTGATGTTTTCTCTTAATTAACATCAACTAATGGGTACATCTAAGTTGTCATAATGTGATAAAAGTACTGAACTTCAGTCAGCTTGCTGTAAAAGAGCAGCTCTGTTTGCTAATGGAGTCTGAGGTTTGTCTGAAAGGCCTAAAAAGAGACTGTTTAACGATTTCTGGACCCATTTCCGAGGTCAAGATATAACAGCCACACTATACATGAAAACAAACTCTCATTTACAATTTAAAGCAGACTACACTCAAAAGTTAATTTGCACTATAAAGGCACTATCACGTATTTCATAAATATGTAACCGACACTCATGTGACCACAAGGGCAAGTAGCACTCAAAGTAAAGCTTTTGCCATCACTAACAGGTGACAGAAACAGTAAATGTGCTGAATTTAGCCCCTTTTTCTGATTAATTATCCACACAACAGTCAGTAATAAATGTGGGTCTTACAATCATGAAGCCCTAAATTTAGCACTCACACAAACACTTTATGACGTTAGAATAATGAAGACCAAGTCTCTGGGTTTTGGTTTAAAAGCAAAGAATGAAAACCACTATGCTTTTTAATGAATGGGTAAGGCAGTTTGTCAAAAAGAGTGGGCTATCCCACTGTGGCCAAATGCACATGGATAATTAGTGCTGCTAAAAGGCTGTGCTACTTTTATTATCACACAGCTTGCTCAATCTATGAGCTGGGGGGAGGTTTTACTCGACATTTTTACCTTTTGTTCAAAAATTACAAGGTAGGAGAATGTTTTTTTCCCCTTTATTAGAAGAAAGGTTTCATATTGCCATTATGGCAAAGAAACTGTCCATCTTGCACATGCTCATTAGGAATGTGCTGAAAAATTAGTCCATGAATTCATTACTTCTAAGCTGATATTGTAAGATAAGATGTCACAATAGCTCTAAAAAAAACCACGTGTGCAACAGCAAAAAATCTTTTTCCTCATGTTAGCTTCTCTTTAAAGATTCCCAGTCAAAATACAATGTAGCATTTAATATAATTCCCATCAAATAAAAGTCCTGAATGATCCTCTTTTATGGTCATGTACTTTTGGCCTGACAGATTCAGTGCCTCCTGTTCAACCTCTCAAGCTCTTATTCATCCTTGCAATTTGGATATGCTTAGGTGCAAAGCTAAAATATCAAAAATACCATGTGTCAGGGTCCAGAATCACATATTGTTGGAGTTGGCTATTAAAACATTGCAGTCTTGCTAATTGGAGTAGTTCTTATTACGTTTTAAAAATTGTATACCGTAATATAATAGTGTAAATTAATATGTCTGAATACTACTTTTAAAAATATTTATGCCTTAAAAAAGATTTCAGAAAAATTCAAAGTTATTCAAAGCAGAAGAAAGAACTGCACTGCTTTTCATCTCTTTTTTCAGAGTAAAATTAATGACTGTTAGTAAGAGTTCAAAGAAAGGTGTGCAGTTTCTTCAGTGCTCGAATCTCGCTGTCAACAACAAAGATGACTCCTTAGTCTCCCCGCTGAAGTCATCATTATATAACCTCCCTCCCTCCCCCCGAGAGACAGGAACATATCGACCCTCCCGACTGATCGACAGCACTCTGAGCAAACAGTGTGGACACTTGGCACAGCAGGGTTTCATGAGGCTTGTTGCATCAAAGCTCCCATAATAGGACATTTCATCACATCAGAGCTCACCCGATAACCTTGCAATGCCCGCGCATGCAATCGCCCGAGCCAAAAGATACAGAGAAATGCAGGAAAATGCACACCTACAGTATTAAACATCAAACTTACTGTCAAATGGAAACAAGGATTAATCTTTGCACCTTTTGACACCAGTTCTGTTATACATAAAAATGCACCTGTATGCAATGGATGAATTCATAAACTGCAGGTTAAAGGTCTACTTAGGTGGAAGACACAGGAGTCAGTCAAAATCTCTCATGTCTGGATTTCTTCCCTTAAAAAAACAGGTCTAATTATAATTTAAAACTGTGTTCATCGGTGAGAGTTATGCAATCAGGAGACCTGTGCACCTGTGTTTGAAATGGGAAACCTGACAAACTGTGGCAGTGTGCACTATGAGCTGAAAAAACATAGAACAACAGGGACAAATAAGAAATATGTTATTGGTTCCAATGGCATTCTTGACATTTTCATGGTTGTGTTATATTGTATATCTTTTCATGTTTACCTAAAGAGGCCTATCTAGCACAGGTTAACTGAAATTACAGAGTGCAGCCACATAATTAATTTTGCTGCCCCATTGTTCACGAGGGGTCACCACAGTGGGTAGCTCTGAATGTTTGATTTGGCAAAGTTTTTTATGTTAGATGCACTTCCTGGTAAAATCCCGAAGGGATTTGTGTATCTTCTTATGATGGAAACCATTAGACTATGGAGCCACTTGGCAGTTACCGCCATATATTATATTTTAAAATGGACATAACTGCCACGATGTCACTCACTGGTTCATAAAGTTCCATCTTGAAACTTCTATCAAAGCAAATTTTCCATCTTCATTGTCAGGCTTTGAAACTGGACACGAGCAATCTCACACTGTTTCTGCATGTCATTTGCCAATTCCAAAGCAGCCGTTCACTACAGCATGTTTTTGGCTTTAATGGAACCGTAATTTACAAAATAATCATCATCATGTTGTGTTAAACAGATAAACTCATTGTTTTCTAAGGTCCTATATCATGCGATTTGAATAGACTTTGAATTCGCTCCCTGCTGGTCATTATAAGAATATATGTTTAAAGCAAGAGTGAATTTGCATTTATTTTCTGACTCAGAGGCAGTGTTAGTAGCAGAGAACATGGACTGCAGGCACAGCCAGTTTTTACAGACAGGAGTTTGGGATTTTATGAAGAAACAAAAGAAAAAAGAAAATGAAATAAAAAACAAATAAATAAATGTATAGACCACACAACACACTTCAGCAAAAACAACCTAATTAATATCAAGAGTTACACATAATTACAACCATACATGTGCATTAGGTTCTTGGGAAATGTATTCACAGTTACAAAAGTGCAAATATTTGTCTTTATGCACAGAAATACGTTATTGAAGTCACTTCCCACTGGGACAGTTGTATCACTGATTCTAAGACTGTGAGAATGTCCTCAGGACATTTCCATTTGTTTTGCAATTTTCAAGTAAGATCATGTTTTAATGTTTGCCTCACAAGCTGATAAATGCCCTCTTCAAATTTCTAGTTAGACATATTAAGAGTACTTTCCAAAGTTTGA
Organism: Etia nguti; assembly: GCA_015106755.1. Taxonomy (NCBI): domain Eukaryota; kingdom Metazoa; phylum Chordata; class Actinopteri; order Cichliformes; family Cichlidae; genus Etia; species Etia nguti. Next base: position 17,414 of record VUQG01009335.1, on the reverse strand, counting down.
CTTACACAAGCCACTTTGATCCAAAGTCAGTGTCGTCCTCATTCGTGCTTCAGTGTGGAAGTAAAAGGATGTCTGTAGAATTCAGGTACGGTGGACAGTGACCTTTCTAGATTAGTCTAAACCCTGGGGTGCATCCATCACTGCTCAGAGAGCACATCCATATTTTAGTCTTTTGTTGTGTCAGACCAGCAACTCCATACTGTGTCATGTCGGATGGCTGACATTTTGAAATGAACTCTGCTGCATTCAGATTTGAAGAGGTGGTGTTTATCTTCCTGATTCAAAATGATTTTAGTATGCAATTGTTATTTAACCAAAAACACACAATCTTAGTTTTGTGTTTTAATAAAAACTGGTGATCGGTTTTTAAGTCCAGTAAACAGAATGGTATATAGAGTCAACTATGAGGCTACAAGTGAAGTCTGAGAATCACCAGACAAACAATTTATCCTACAAGAAACATAAATATCGAGTAGTAGTCCAAAGTCTAGACACGAGGGATTCTAAATTGGTATTTGGTGTAGATATGAGTGTTAATGATATGTCTCTGTTGAGCTTTCCCCAAGTCTTGGGTGTGATAGGCTCCAGGCCTCTGCAACTTTGCTTGAAGATGGAGGAATGACAACATGAATATTGGCACCCCTTTGATGACGACTTGTGTCCAACAAAAAAATAATCAAATAAATAAATAATAAGAAAGGGATTAACACTGGGAACTTTTTTTCATTGTGATTACCTAAAGTTGATCTCACTGACTGCCCTGCCATACTTTTAATTTACAAAGAAGCCTACGTACAAATCGTGAGTTCATGTTTTGTGTCACCAGCATTACTAGGATTCCTCAATGGGCACATTTCATTTATTAGGGAGTGACCTTCAGTGTTTCCGTCATTCTGTGTTGAAGACACCATTGATGGGTCGCTAAGGCCTCACAAAGATGCAATTCACTTTTTATGTAGCAAAAATTATATAGTCATCCATATCCCTTGTGGTTTCCTAATTGTGTAGCAACTCAAATAACAGTTTGTAACTGCCCACATGGTTCTAAATTGTCTTGCCAATTAGACTGTGGCTAGGAACAATTTTTGTCTGGATTAGGCTTACAGACAAAATTTCTGAATACATTATAAATTGGACTGGAGTTGTCAGGAGGGTTTCACGGCCGATGGTGGGTACGCAAAGCCCATAAACTCTCACACATCTGTGTTTGGGTTTAGACAACAGCTGTTTGGTTAAGGTTAGATGCGATATAATGTAATGTACTTTTACTTTTAGTCATACTTTTGACTTCGTTCTATAAATGTAAAGCACTCTATCCAAATCATTTTTTTTTCAGTTTAAATGTTAACAAACAAAACATGTCTCCAAGCATAAGTAGCTTTTTTTCTGTAAAACAATCCCACCGCAACAGAATTAATGATACTGTATCTGGTAGGAAATTATTTTGGAACGAAAATAAAAATTTTGCCAGTAAACAGCTTTCTAATACGTCATTATCAGACCATTTTCCACTTGCACATTTCCTTGTCACATTAATAGAAAACATAATCAACTTGCAATTACCCTTCCTTAACAACACATTTGCTGTTGTAAATTACTTTTATGTAGACAGAATTTGTATTCAGGTTGAGCATCAAAGTCCGGCTTAAATTACCAGCCCCTTTATTAGGTACAGCAACTTGCCATTAATACAAATGATGTAACTAGCTGATCACACGGCAGCAGCTGGATGCTTTTAAGTATGTAGACATGCTGAAGTTCAAACTGAGCATCAACATGTAAAGAAAGGTGATCAAAATTACCATGCTGGCAGACAGGCTGGTCTGATTATGTCAGAAACTGAGGAACTGCTGAGATTTTCCCACACAACCATCTCAAGGGTTTACAGAGAATGGTCTAAAAAATAGAAAATATCCAGTGAGCAGCAGTTCTCTGGAAGAAAATGTGTCTTTGATGTGAGACGTCAGAGGAGAATGGCCAGAGTGTTTCAAGGTGATGGCAACAGTAAGTCAAATAGCCACTCATTGCAACCAAGGTACACAGAAGAGCATCTCTGACAGGCTGAAAATTGGAGAATCTGTTGCTATTCCTGTCAGCTAAGGACAGGAAACCGAAACTACAATTCACATAGACTCACTGGAGTTGGACAAGAGAAGATAATGAGTCTCGATTTCTGCTCCAACATTTAGATGGTAGTGTCAGAATTTGACATAAACATGATGAGATGGATCCATCCTGCCTTGTATCAGTTCAGGGTGGTAGAGGTGCTTGTGTACTGGTGTGGTGGATATTTTCCTGGCACACAGCTGAGGATCATTTAAACTGCGTAGCCTACCGGGGTATTGTTGCTGACTATGTCCATCCCTTTATGACCACAGTGTACCCATCTTTTAATGGCTGCTTCCAAAAGGATAACATTCCATGTTGCAAAGCTCAAATAATCTCAGGCAGGTTCCTTTAACACAACAATGAGGTTATTGTACTGAAATGGCCTCCACAGTCACCACATCTTTATCCAACAGAGCATCTTTGGGATGTTGTGAAACGGACATAGGTGTGCAGCTGATACATCTGCAGCAACTCTGTGATGCTATCGCATCAATATGGACCAATATCTCTGAGCAATGTTTCCAGCACCTCGAATCTAATCCACAAAGATTTTGAACAGAAGGCAAAGGAGTCCAACCTGATGCTAGGAAGTTGCTGGTAAAGTGGGTGTATAATACTGCAAGCAGTAGTTTCCCAAAATGAAATGTCTACATATAACAACATGCTGCATTGCTTTTGCCCTGAGAGCCAGCCATCCTCTTTTCACTGCAGACTTTTAAAAGTAATCAAAGTGTTTTATGATGTAAGCTGCTGAAGGAGTTATCTGTGATTGACGTCTTACCGCTGCTGGTGTTCTTGGAGTTATTGGTGATTGTTTAAACGGTATCCAACAGAGCACACACGCTCCTGTTCATTTGAAAGAATGGATAAAGCCATTAAGTTCACTAAGTTCAGTTACAACGCTGTTCAGGATGTAAAGATCAATACTGATAAAGGAGATTGAGAAGTTCCTGTGTGGAGGATTTCAAAAGGAAGTGTCAGTTTGAAATAAAAAAGACCCATAAACAGCACATTCTATAATTAACTACTTTTTATCTAACTTTAATATCACACCAAATTGTTGGTAATTTTCTAAAATAACCTTTTAAAAAACACTTGAGAATAATAGCTTGATATTTCATTTAAAAAAATGATTCATTCACTCAGTCTTCTGTCTTTCTTTGCAGTTGATGAGAATGGCATTGTTCATTTTAGGAGGCATCAGTTCCTCTCAGGTCAGTAACTGAGATTAGAAGCTATCATTGAGGCTGGCAGGACTGGTGGAGATTCTTTCTCTTTTTTTTTTTTTTGCGGAAATAGCGCGCGCTTTCTGAAAAATGAAAATGTAATAGGAGGTTCAAGAGGTCCCAGATTTTTTTTTTCTTCCCAGAAATACATCAGCATTATTGGACTGAAACCAGTAATGAGAATAAGGTAATTTTACATGTCTGTCTAAATGCAAAATTTGGTTTCACTATAATGAGTTCAAAGGTAGGAGATTTATTTTGTCTTCAACTTTTAAGTTACCATTAGTCAGATCATTTGAAATGATGATACGCTCATCTTCATTCAGCTTCAAAGCACACTTATGTTAGTTATCTGAGTTTCTTACAGCCAGGAAACTCAAAATCTATTAACCTTAATAAGATTAGTATGACTGAACCTGTAAGACAAGACTTTGGATTTTAAGCAAGCGGGTCAAGTACATAGTAGAACATTGAGTTTCTTTTTTTACAAGTAATCAAAATGACGATCCAAGGAAAGATGCAAGAAATAGAGGATACAAAACAAATTTTAATCTGAATCTGAATCTATCATCTTTTGATAGAGAGAAGAACTAAATGCAGGATGTTGAAAAGTCAGGATTCCAAAAAAAACATAATTGAAATTGATAAAAAGAGGTGCCAGAGGAGCAAACAAAAGCTAACTAGACTGAAAAACTACATTAGAAATGAAGTAACAAGCAGAGAGCACTACCAAGCACAAACTAGGAAAATGGCTGGGTAAACAACGAGAGAGTTGATGAATGGACTGTTCTGCTTTTCTCTAATTGAGCATTCAAAACGCTTTTATACAACTTGCCTCATTCGCTCATTCATACATTCACTTTTTTCTATGCTTCTCCTATGTAAGTGCTTTCTGTCTAATATTCACACACATTTATGCTCGGATGCATCGGCGAGCAGCTTGGGGTTAGTATCATGCCCGAGGATATTCTCAAAACTAAAACTAACAGGAAATGAACCAACTAATACTGAAACAAGGAGACATGGGTTGTTGGTGAACTGTCAAATTTGCTTAGGAAGGTTCCTAAATGAGGAAAGTGACCTAGAATTATCTGTGTGGCAGCCATAATAAGAGCTAAGGAAGGACGATGGTTTATAATTTACCTCCTTTAGCAGAACCTACATTTTTTATAAAAGGAAAGGAGAAAATTCAGGCCCCTAATTCATAACAACGAATTATCAACCAACCATTCATGAAACCATCAACAAAACTGGCAAAGTAGTGCACATAAGGAAAAGGCCAATTAAATAAGTGGACCTGCAATTTTATGCCACAGCCTGCTCATACACTTTTAAACAGAAGGCTGGTAAACCCTCAGGTGAACTCTGAACATCAATGCTGAGATAAAATCTCCTTTTTACCGAGCTTTTGTCTTCCATTTATGAAGATTTATATAAGCTGTCTAAATCAAGACTATGAACTGTGGTAACCAAAACTGTATTAAAGGTTTTCAGTTCAGCCTACTTTGTCTGTTGCCAGCCTTGAGAATTATCATTAATTAATTTTCACTTTGTCAGCTGGGATAAGTGATGGTTGGAGGGAAAATAGAGATCTTTAATCAGGATGAAAGGAGTTACATTGGAGGAAAAAAAGAAAATATGAGGCATTTATACTTTAGGTTACTTGATCTGCAAAATTACAACTCATGTAATGAACACGATAAAACAGGATGGGATGAATTAAGATGTGCTTAATTCACATTTGTTTGGGAGAGCAGTGTTTTCTTATTAATTCTCCTTCGGGCCTTCCCTTGACCTCAACAAGTTTTCCACCAAGGTCAAAGTAAACAAATTCTCAACATGATTGAACTTTGAACGAAACAAGGCAGAGACATGAGCCAATATGGAAACACTGAGGGAAGTAAACACAAGTAGCAAATTCAAAGTAGAAAGCTAAATACACATCACGAATTCTGAACAAATACTAGAACAGGAAGACAATCTAAACTGCTACTCAGAAAACTCAAATAATACAATAATAAGGAGGCGTAACATTGCTAGAATGATAATACAATTCTGTTCAATTTGATTTATTTTGCACCAAATAACAACAGCAGTCGCCTCAAGGAGCATTGTGTTATAAGGTAAAGACCCTACATTGACAGAGATAAAACCCCAACAATCAAACAACCCACTGTGAGCAAGCACATGGAGATGGAAAGAAGTAAAAACTCTCTTTTAACAGGAAGAAACCTGCAGCAGAACCAGGCTTAGGGATGGGTTTAGGAAGGCTGGAATAAACACACACTGTGGAAGAGAGCCAGAAATTATTCAAAACTCAAAGCAACGCAAAAAACCCTTAATCAGTAGTCAGCCTAACCATGACTACTGATTAAGAGACAAACATAACACCAAGTCTTTGTATCCATTGTAAATACCTGCACCATTCCTTTATTACATCTGCCAAAGAAGTTATGTGTTTTGTTCAGCTTGTTATTTAGGAGAATAAGGCAAATATGTGCATTGCATTTGAATTGAAATGAGTAAATATAGGACAGCAACCTTCTTGTGACTATGTAAAAAAGGTGATTGGCTGGCGATTCCATTGATTTTCTTTCGCGACTGATTGTAAATAGCGAGTAGCACCTCAGAGGTTGCGGGCGTTGCACGCTGAACTACTTCAGTGCTTTCAGGTGAATGCACAGGTTGGTGTGCTGTGGTGTGGTGACTGACTTAGACCTACTGCAATCACTCTCAGAAAGGCTGGTGGAGGTTTACAGATAATTTCTGTGTAAGTTACATGTTGGAATCAGCTGGAGTCGGTTTGTGTCTGTAAGTGCAGGCCTGTGGGGACTCAGCTCAGCCGGTTGCATTCTGGTTTTAATCAACTGACCTGAACATATTCATATATCATTTTGTAGTTAAATTGCTGTCCCTCAACAACGGGTCATTATTTTTTGGAGGGATTTCTGAATTTCCCATGAGTGAAAAAAACCCAGTGAGTCTTGCCGGGTTCTCAGTGTGAGAAGTGAATATGAGCTTATGCTTAAGTTGAATTTCGGTATATGCAGACTGCAAGAGATTTATGATGTTTGCCACTGTCACAGATTGCATGTAATGGCCAGCTTGATCATATTTAATCGCAAATTCATCACAGACTGACTGTCTTATTGCTGTTTTATCACTGTCTTGACACACCAAGGTTGCTTTGAGGACAGCAATTTACTACAGGTTGATTTAAACCTCATTCCTGTCTACATGGCAATAATTTCAAAGGCAACGGGATCAGAAATTCACTGATCAAATTTACAATAACTGTGTTTGTGCTGCAGTCTTCAATCACTGTTTTCCCTAAACAAATTTGAAGTTGATGTGATTTTTGTGACGAGATCCTTAGCATGCTGCAGCTATTTTTCTTTTTTCCACTGGGAATTGGATGATTATTATGATTATGGTTTGTAGAAATTATTTATTGTAAAATGTTCAGACCAATGCATGACTTAATGAGATTTCCAGCCTTAGTTGTTACTGAAATACACTCTCCTCCTCCACCTGTATCATACTGAAAGGGGGCAAATGAGCCTTTTCTGGTAAATTTGTTAATCAGGCTAACAGATCCACATGTTTAACGACATTGATACCAAAAGATATCAAAAACTACCATTTGTTCAGTAAAATATCCCCTGTGACTGAGATATTTAGACTTTATTGCTACTGTTACATGAGTAACAACAAGCCTAGGGGTCTAAACCAAAGGGTCACAAGATCAGGGTTTTTCCTGCCTCAGAAGTGCAATTTTTTTGTCTTCTTTTGGTTCCTACTAAAACATCTTTAGGGGGCTGCGATGTGCCAAATATTTTTTTTTACTTGTGCATACACTTGTTCTCTAAAGTTTTTCAGAATAACATCACTGCAACATATCTGAGTACTTATGAAGACTCAGACAGTTTTTTTCTTTTAATTTCTGGTCAACTGAGCATTAAGGGTTCACTGAAGCAAATAAAATTAATAAAGCTAAGCCAAACACCCTTTATATTTTGACCTGACTCAGCAAAATAATATAAATCTACTGACCTGATATAATCGATAACAAAAACAGCAGCTTGTAAAGTGAACCCGGTCAGTTTATTGCACTGGTTACCCATGAGAAGAATCATTTATTTTACAAGGGGACACATTTTGAAACCAAACCTTATTATTTTTATAAACAACTTCTAGCCAAACAGTGAATGATCTAGTGTATATACCGAAAGTAAGCATCAAAAGAAAGTTGTCAGACAGGACAGGATTTATGTGTTTTGTGATACTCCAAAGGTACTGGAGGTACATTAGTTACACCCTCTGGAAACTGAGGCCCAATTCCAATCCAGCCCTTTCGCTTGCTCACTTGGTGAGTCGTGTAACTCTGACTCACGCTTGAGATTGAGCTGTTAACGCTCTCTCACTTTAGTTGTATAGAAAGCTTGGAGTGTCCTTGCCAATCTGCAATGGGAAACTTGCTGTGAAAAGGAATTAATAAAGTATTAAAAAAATCCACCTATTATGTTTCAGTTTCAATCAAAATGCTCCCACTCTTTCCTTTATTGTTCATAACTAAGACAGTCCTGAAATAAGCAGAGCAAAGTCATTTTTCTGTGTTTTAGAAAACAGATGCTATACGTTCATTGTGTGGCTAGTAAGCGTTTATTCGTGAAGGCTTTGCATTGGAGGGCTTTACAAGCCTCCTCCACTTTAGTTGGTTGGGAACAGTACTTGATGTGTGGTGAACTCCTCATGTGAAAACAGAGAGAACCTGTAGAGTGAAAAGTCGTGGGACCAAATTGCAATTGGGCCCTACGTCCAGCAAGGCAAACCCTCATCTGAGACTCAAAGGGCAAAAGGAAAAGAGGCTGAACGAGGAAAAACCTGGCAGATATAAACAAAATGGCACTAGCTTGGACACAGCGAGGACTAATGACCCAGTATCAAAATGCATTGAAGGCTCTCATCTGTATACCAATAGGGGACACAAATGGCTTAAAAATGTAGCAGGCATCAAGGGTATTCTTATAAATAAGCTGCTGCCAGTGCAGTGTACTGTAGATTTTTGTTTGTCACAGGTGACTGCTTCATCAAAAGTCTTGAAACCTTCTTATGATGTCCTGAGCTTGCTAGTTACTTCATAATTTAGCTCTTGTTTGTCTCTCTCATTGATATCATCTTTTGGAAACTTAAGGAGTTCACTTAAGTGGCAGTAGCTCAATATATAGCCCATGATGATCAGAGGTAGCTCTACTTGAGAACAATTGCTTCTAGGTTGTGTATTAGAGCTCAGTATTTCAACTGAAACCATAGTCTTGAAATCTTGAGGAGTTGTGAGATGATTACGGAATTGCAAATTAAAAAAAAAATGCTAAAAAATTCAGTTACATAAATAGTTTAATTATTCTAAACTGAAATACTGCATTTTTTCATCTTCACAGGTCTCTAAGGCAATACACTTATTTGAGTTGGGGAATGACCGTGACAACATGTTCTCATCTCGGGGCATTAAATCCTATCTTAAATGCTGCTGGCATCTCACAGTTACGCACGAGCTGTCCCTTGACATTGGTGCCTTGACGCACTGGCTGCAGGAATATTGGACGCCTAGAGATACTAGTCTTCTCTGAAAGAACGGCAAACTCAAATTTGGAGGTGGTCACAAGTTAGTCAGCTGGGAAGCCTTGGCTCGTTTTGCTTTGCTTTCACTGATTATTCATTTTGGAGGTTAAGTTTAGGCATCAGAAACTACTATGTTAGGTCAAGGAAAAGTATATCTCTGCATGTTTTGTCACACAAAGCGTGATGAGGAGAATGAGACCCATTTTACTTTTTGACATAAATGCTTATGCAGAAAGTGTCTTTTGGCATATATCTGCGAGATGCCAACAGCTCTGACAAAACAAGAATTTTTGACACCTCAGGAATGATGGCTTAGCCAAGCATAAAGGAGCAGAGCCAACTGTGGAGTGGAGCTGGCTTGGGTTTATCCAAAGCTACATTTTTTCTGTAGCAGCTTGACAGTGAGGACACACAGAGAGGCAAATCAGCTTCATTGGAATTTTATCTGTGTGCCTCAAGCCCAACCCCCACCAACAGCCCAAACTTATACATTTGTTTGGCTCCTTAGGCAGTCGGCATGGCTGACTTGTTTTCATGTTTCTTTCATCAGTGCATAATGAGTAAGGAGCCTATGCAAATTTTGTTGTTCAAAACTTCTCTTTTATGGCTGCGCTACCACACCCACATGAATTAGAGCATGTCATAAATAAATATAGTTTTTGCAGCTCTGAACACAATCAATGTACAAATAAGTTTGAGCATTTTTAAAATCATCTTAATATCATCTTAATCTGTGTATCATGATGCGTGCCGGACGCTTCAAAGGATGCCTATTTCATCCTTTGTTTTGAGCATCATATGCTTCGGCGACAAAACTGTCTGTATTTGCTATTTGCAGAGATAAACCAAAGCTAATCAGTGCTCTAGTGATTCAATGCCTTCCTATTAAACATTTAGTTTTACAGAAGTTTGTTGATAATCAGCAGTGTAGGCAGCCGTGCACGACTACTCTGTAAATACAGGAAAAGAATACAAACAGGGGAGGATGATCAGCATGCCAGCAGCGTAGGCAAGAGAGCAGCACAGGGGGGAAATCACATGTCAGTCCCTGTCAAGAAGAAGAGGAGGGATCCTGTGCCTGGTGACCTCTGGGATAGAGGTGTGACTCCGCCGGATTTGCTGTGAATTCTGAACACGGCAGTCATGCAGAGAAACAGAAGCTCAGCAGAACGCAATCAGGTTACCTACTGAGGACAGGCTAGCATTATTAGCTCCTTATCTGTTCAGACAGGGAAAGTAGAAGGTGCAAACATATTGGCTGATGATGCTGAAGTAAATATTGACTAAACTTTGTAGGCACAATCTACTGCCAGAATAACTTGGCGCAGGAGTCGAAGAAGGTTATTATATTTTCACTAAATATAATAACTTGTCATCCTTTGAGGATTTTCGAGCCCATTTTGAGGAAATTTAGTTTCCTCTGAGCAAAGTGTTTTGTTGGCGCTTGATTTCGGGGTTCCATCTCAACGATATTAATATTAATATCACTCTGTCTCCTCCATTTGCTTTAATTACACAGATGTAAAATGCCAGAGTGGAGATGAAAGCCTGCGAATCTTCTCTTTTTCTTGTAACAAAGCTACGCACGAACAGAAAGTCTGTGATTCAGCAGCTACAGATTTGATCAGACTGAATCCCTTCTGACCTACTTTGATAGACCACCAAATGATATGAATAAAACAAATAAATAAACAGAAAACCAAGCTGATTCTTTTTAGTATGCCTGCCTTTGTGAAAAAGAAGCAGAAAAATAACAAGGTTTTCTCATTTCAGACTGTCACATAATGCCACCACCGATCTGTCAAGGCACCAAGGCTCTGTACTACGTAGCAAGCTCAGGACACCCAGCACACCTAGTTCCCTTATCTGGCTTCACTTAACCTAACACTGACAATAGGCTAAGCGGTCACATAAAGTGGTTATCAACTTAATAAGTCAGGCTTTTCCAGTCTAACATCTGACAGATCATAAACGTGGGCACGTCCACTGGCAGCAAAGCGGCTGAGTTTAGGAAGGAAGATAAAATCATATAGTCTTCAGACGCTCTTAAATAACTTTAGCACCTCAGATGATCTTTGCATAGAGGTCCAAGGACTCTTCAAGGAATGGTGAGACTATCTTTTGAAAAAACTGATCAATAGGTGGTGATTTTGTACCTGCTGAACTCTAATTTCAAACCCTGCTTTGTAGCAGCTCTCTGCTGTCTGGTTTACAGTCAGAAGGCTATTCCTTTCCTTTTGACTTTGTGATTTTCCTTTTATTTCCCATTTCCATTCATAGATTTTTTTGATTTCAATTTGATTTCCCTTTTGCTTTCTCTCACTCATTACATTAAAGCATTAAATAGGTACTTTGATTAGAGTTTAAAGAGCAATCCCAGTTTGGATTAGAATTTGCCCCTTCCCACCAGTAACCAGGTATTTCATGTGCTACCTCCAAAGAACACCCCAGCAAGTTGCAACAAGCATTTCACAGTTAAATAACTGTTGGTGGTCTTTTCGTGACATCAAATCATGGCTAAATAGTTCCAAAATGAAAGATGTGCCAACATCAAGATCCAAGCACATCGACTAAGTATATTTCTTGAATATCACCCTTTCAAGAAGAAAGTTAGTGTTCAAGAATTAATATTTTCCTTCTATTGATTGCAACAAATTCAAGAGGAAAGTAAGAACATTAAAATTATAATGAAAAAGGTAAACTGTACCCCAGGTACAACTCAAACCGCAGACCCACTACTTTGGGGCACATTTCTCATCCCTCAGAGCTACATCCAAAAAATTAGGCTCACATCAAAGGGTTATGATGACGGTGATTTTAGAGCTCACTATAGAACAAATAACAAAATCTATATATATAAGCATAAATGGCTTAAAAGTGTTTATGAAACAAACTTCGTTGTAATAAATTCTTTGATATTTATTCCTTGTTCTGATGGGACCTCGATTACGTATGGAAACAATGTCGACATCTGTCCATCAACAGTTCAGGTTTTCCATCATCCTCAACCAGTTTTGATCTAGGAAAGAACGATGGCATTTCCATCATGTTTGCTGGGACTTTGTACATAACACAAACCACCTTCTATGAAAAAAAAAACTGCATTATCCTTCACCCAGAGAATGAAAATGACCTAAAAACCCTTTCAAAAATCTGCATTTTTATTCTGGGATTGCATCTAATTTGCTTTCATGTACTGTCTCGCGCAGTGCACGTTTTGTCCCGGTTCTTTGTCTGTGGTCTCTCTGTGCTCTGCTTTTTCTCTTCTCATCTCTTTCCCCTAAACCCCAACCAGGCACAGCAGATGGCCACACTTTCCTGAGTCTGGTTCTGTTGGAAGTCTCTTCCTGTTAAAAGAGACTTCTTGCTTCTCACCATATCAAGTGCTTACTCATAAGGGGTAGTTCTTTTCTATCGCAGCTTGAGATGACTGCTGTTGTGAGCTGGTGCTGTATGTCTTACATTTTATCAAAGTGGGCCCTTCACACGTTACTTATGTGACATGAGATTTCAGTATGACTCAAGAAAACTTGCTGTAAGAGGAAAAATATCAGAGATGTCGGTTTAATGAATAAACTACACGAGACCTCTGGATCTTAGAACAGCTTTAACTTGCCAAAATCATATATTTTCCTATGCAGGGAAAATGACATTTGCTTTTAACTTATTTTCCATCTGATGACTGATATCTTTTCATTAAATGGCCTTGGGTTATTTTTTTGTACACCCTTATTTTCAATCACAAAATGCTGACTACCACACACAGCTTCCAGCAGTGATATCCTACTACTCCTTTGCACACCTGCATCCTGTTGCTGTAACAGGAGTGCTACCTGTGCACTCGGCGCAACCACATATCTGTAATCCTTCCATTGTATTTCTGTCATTGTCATTGACCTGCTCCCTCCTTTGATTTATCTTTACTGTTGATTGGCTGCAGAAGGCTTGCAGGCACGCATATAAAGTCAGAAAAGGTGGAGCATTTAGGTTGGTAGTTTGCATCTTTGTCCTGCTCGTTTCCTCCTTCATATCCATCCAGTTTACTGATATTATTTTACGGAAGAAGCCTGAATTCATTGTATGGTCGTTCATGGTCTTTTCCCTCTTTCCCAGGACCACACATAAGCTAGCAATCAAGAAAGGAGATGCACAAGAATTTTTAAATTCCCAAACTTTTCATGCTTTCAGTTAGACAAACACACAAAGGCTCCTGATAACCCAGTTAAGGGCTGCATCCCAGACTTCTATACCATATACTTTACTTGGTATATACAAGATGTATATAAATACCATCAAAGATTTACAATTCTCTTTCCTTGTCTCTCCACATATATTGTTTACATGGCTTTTGTAGCTCAGTCCTGCGAGTTGCTATGTAAACATCTAATTTACGCGATGATCTTAGACAGCCTCCTGCACCCTGCCTTGATTCACAGGAATTATTCATATTGTATGAATTTGTGTGGTGATTATTATGGAAATGAGCAGGATGAGAAGACAGTTGGAAGACAAAAAAATTATCCTAGATAAAGCGCTCAGGACAGACTTTATTAATATCAAACACTGCTACCTGCAGAGAAGAAATGATTAATTATTATATCATGTTTTTATTTGAAAATGTAAGAATTGTTTTGCTGTAATTGTTGATACAAAACTAATTTCACATTGTATCACAGGCCTACATGCATTTTTTTCTGATTTTGATTACATATTGCTGTCAATCCAAAATGTTTGTTTATTAACTCTGTTCTAATTCTCACACACATTTGTAATTCAATTCGATTTCCATTCAGTTTTATTTATACAGCATTAAATCACAACATCAGTCTCCTCAAGGTGCTTTATAGTGTAATGTAGACCCTACAATAATACATACAGAGAAAAACCCAACAATTATATGGCGCCAATTATATGGCGCTAAGCACTTTGGCGACAGTGGGAAGGAAAAACTCCCCTTTAACAGGAAGAAACCTTCCAGGAGAACCAGGCTCAGGGAGGGGCGACCATCACAACTGGTTGGGGTGAGAGGAGGAAGCCAGGACAAAAGACATGCTGTGGATAATTAGATAGTAGTTAGACATCCTGTCACAGCTGGGAAAGGTCCCCTACACCAACCCCAGATAAGTGGTAAAGAAAATGTCTGGTCGACTGGATGGATGGATGGATGTCCCTTTTTTTTTTTTTTTTTTAAAGGGGGAACAGCATGTGTTCAGAGACTAAT
>VUQG01009334.1:24864-36956 GCA_015106755.1 Etia nguti | reverse complement strand
TGGATGGGGTTATAGACAGGCTTAAAAAAGAGGAGGAAAGGATGTGGTGAAGTATGTCATGATCCAGGATCATGTGCCAGTTTGTTTACATGTTTGGCATCTCCCACTAGAGTATATATGGGTGTGTACTTTTTTCTCTCCTCCCTCCAAGGTGTTTCTGTCTCTGGGTGAGAAAGGCGTGAGAGGTCCCGGGCTCAAGCTCCCGATTCATGTTACGTCCCCTAGCCTTCGGGGTAACCTGGACATAACAAAAGAAAAGACCAGCACCCTAACAACCAAAGACGCTAAGCAGGAGTTTATTTGCTTCACAGGTGAACCGCACCAAAACAACAAACCAAAGTTTCTAATGTTTCCTACTCTTCACTGACCAAAAATAAAAGGCAAACAGAAGACAATGTTCTAATCTATGCTCCTAACTGATAAACAAGAGAGAAAGTGTTTCATCAAAGAAATGGCTTCTTATTCCCATTTAACCGCTACAGTGCTTTGTATTTGCAGTTCTCTAGTAATAAAACTATATTTTTTAAAATGCTCTTGGCTAGCCACCACGATACCAGCAATACAAATGAGCTCACGCTGTTCACTAAAGGATTTAAGTTCAGGATTCTCACACAAGCACTCAAAGCTACTAGCAACTGACTGGCTCTTTGTTGGGTGTAGAGGAGACAAGGAGAGATGCAAGGTGGCTGTCAGCTGGAGGCTAAGAGGCTGCTGTCCACTCAATTAGCAGTCGCCACATGTCTCTGCCAACACGCACCTTGGAGGAAGGAGAAGGAAAAAAACACCGTCTCACTCATACTCTGATGGGAGGAGCCAAACATGTAAACAACATGGCACATGACCCTGGAACATAACAAGTATGATAAACATGTTGTATTCCCTCTTCTGGAGATTGTAGTTCAACAGAACAGACACTTTTCCTTAGTCAGTATGAATTCTCCCCAGGGGTGGACTCAGCAGGTACCAGCAGGACACACCCATAGAACAAACATAGCCGGCCTGCTAGAGCCATAACAGTATCACAAAAGATGTTGATGCTTTGGAAAATTTGGAAAATCCCCAACAATCAAATGACCCCTTTCGAGCAAGGATTTGGAGACAACGGGATAGAAAAACTCCCTTTTAACAGGAAGAAACGTCCAGCAGAAAGAGGCTCAGGGAGGGACTGCTAACTGATATGACCAGTTTTGGATGAGGGGGGGGGGGGACAGGACAAAGATAGATGGAGTCTGATTATTCAAGACCTTATATGTGAGGAGAAGGAATTTGTTGTAGAAGTTTGGGCACCATGACACAATCCTACTGAAAGAAGATGTGCGATGATGCCCAGTTTTTGTTTCTAGAGGATTTCTGTTGTAATTTTGCGTCTGATATCTATTGAGCTCTACAGAAATCCACAAGATGTCACTGCAGAGCTGCGAGCGAGTATTAATGACTTATTCTTTATCACACACAGTCACACACAGTCAGCAATTCATCTTTATTTCATGGCCTCTTTCACATTATTCACACACACAGAGGCACAGCACATATTTGATGTTTAGTTGGCCCTAATCCAAGCACTTTAAAGAAAGGGAGGTGCGAATGTGTGTGTACGTGTGAAGCGTGGCTGGATCATCAGATTGTTCTCTAATCCATTTGCACATGGATTAAGGGAGGCAGAAAAACACACAGGGGTGTTTTCCTTTGTTTCCATGAATACTTGTGTCGCAGGATGTGGATTTCTGCTGGTATTTGGAATCACTGTATGTGGGATAGATGTAAGTTTGGCACCTTGGAACTGATGCCTGCTTTGTTTTGACACAAGTGCAAAAAAATGGCTTTCACGGAAGAGGAGGCCTGTGTCTAGCAGCTTCATCAGAAGCTGGATGTTTGGCTTTCTTCCTCTGTTTCCCGCTTCTCTTCAGAAGCATTTTCCAGTTTTTAAGCATTAAAAAGAAGCTTTCTCTTTGGAATGAAACTTCATTCAACAGTCATTGTATGGATGAAGGGGAGAAGGGTCTCCGGGAGGACTCGGTTGTCTAACTGCCTTCCTGCCTTTCAGTAACAAGTGCACGTGGGATTAAGGATTGCAGTGAACAACAACAAAAACCTAAAAAGAAAAAAGCACACACAAAATAGACTATGAACTTCTGTCTTCTTCTTTCACTTGATAGCTTGGCAGGTTGCCACAACAGATCATTTGCCTTCAACTCCCCCTAACCCCCAGCATCCTCCTCTGTCACATCAACCCTCTGCATGTCCTCCTTCACTACATCCATGAACTTTCTCTGTGGTCTTCCTCTTTTCCTGTTGCTTGACACTTCCATATTCAGCATCATTTGTGTGATATATCTGTACATGACCAGACTAACTCAGCCTAACTTTGTCTCCAAACCCCTCAAACTGAGATGCCCCTCTGATGTACTCATTTATCCATCCTGGTCTTTCACAATCAAAATCTCAACGTCTTCAGCTCTGCCACCTCCAGCTTGGCTTCCTGGTTTTTTTTGTCAGTCTCACTGTCTCCAAGATAGTCTCACTACCATCTTGTAAGCCTTCACTTTCACTCTTGCTTCTGTCTTTCTGTCACAAATCAGCCCTCATACTCATCTCCACCCACTTTATCCTGCCTGCACTCTCTTCTTCACTTCTCTTGTGCACCATCTGCTTTGCATGGTTGACCCCAGGTATCTGAACTCATCTACTGTCACTACCTCTACTGCTTCTATGTTCACCTTTCCAGCTGTCTCTCTCTCATTCACACACACATGTATTCTTCTGACTTTGATTCATCTTCTCTCCAATGCATAGCCCCACCTCTCCAAACTCTCTTCCACCTCTCACTTCAGTGTCGTCTGCAAACACCATAGTCCACAGAGACTCCTGTCCAATCACATCTGTATAAGCCAAAAGCCCAGACTTCCAACTAATTTAAAAATCTCCATTTCTTTCTATTCTCAGCTCTGACAGAGGTGACAAGGGTCATATGGTCATCTTAGACACACAGCTCTGGTTGTGTGCACAGCAGCTCCACTCATCTGCTGTCCACATCTTTTCTTTAAGAGGGGGGCAACCAATCTGCAGAACCTGGCTTTAAGAAAGGCGTTCGAGGAAGAAGAGCGTGGATTAACTGAGGGGCTGCACCGTGGTCCTGTGCACAATATCAAGGGATTATTTTGATATGTGAATCATACAAAGCTGCTCTAGCAAAGTGCATGAATAAAAACATTTCAAATTAGGATAACAGGCCCACATTAATGCTGAGGCAAAATGCAGGCAAGTTAAGTAATAATCTTTATATGATGTATAGATAAGTAAACAGAGAAAACCATATAAGAGGTTAGGTTCAGGCTTGTTTTAAAATCGACACTAATGCGCACATTTCCTGCTTTTTTTCCCTACCTGGCTTTAGTGATACCATTCCAGCATTTGTCCTGACTGTTGCCTCCAGGTGCCAGTTTGCCGCATAGTGCCAAAGAGAGCTGAATCCAGTACTGACGCATCTCCCTCAGCTTACTGGATAGATCCGATACCTAAGAACAAAGACTTGTCAGTTTCCAAGTCATTGCATTTAATCACACACTTACTATCCTGTCAGAGTGCAAACAGTCTTTATAAACAATGCATAAAGTGACAATCTGTGATGGGGTCTCACTCTTAAAAGCCGTGCAAACATAACCAGAACTTCACCGATAAAAGAAATCCTGCTGAGCTCTTAAGCCGGCCGTTTATGCTTACATCCATGAAAATCCACTGATGCTTGCTGTCGTTAAGTATTTAATCATGATTTTTAAAGTACACCACACACAGGTAGATGTATGCACCTGCATTTCAAGTCTGAGTCCAGCAGTCGGGGAGGGTTTGTACTCGGACGCGGTCAAGGAGCCGCTCTTCTTCTTCTGTTCATGAGGGGTGGGACTTCCTGTTCCTGGCTCTCCTGGCGTTCCACACGTCTGATACACCTACAAGCACAAAAGACACAAAGACAGATACAAAGATGCACACACCGTGAGGTATTTACTTGCTAAGTTTACTTTGGTGATATCTAATTAACCCACTAGATGGCGCCATAGACAAGCATTTGAAAATCTCAGCTCCTTTTGCACTGACAGTACATTAAGCGGTATATATTGAAGGAGCAGATCACTATCAATATACCTGTGGCTAACTATGTAAGCTAATAATGCTCTCCATTCTTCTAACGGACATATCTGGATGGTGCTATGTTCTTTATGATCCCTTATTCACAAGGGGTCACCACAGTAGCTGTATGTTTCATTTGCCAGACAACCTTCCTCATGCAACCCCCAAAGGGATTCGTGTCTCCTGGTTACACAAAAGTGTGAACTAATGTGTAAACCTTTAAACTATGGATCCACCATTCTGTCCTTATATGATTTTGCATATTCCTTAACATGGGAATAAAACCAGTGCGGAAGTAAAAGGTTTGGAGGATGAGCTGGATATTTGGAGATAAAAAACTTGCAAGGAAACTAATATAGGTATTGAGTCAGACAAGCTTACCTTAGCTGTGAAAGTATCCATGTTTTCCTGCAGGTAGTGCACCGCCTCATAGATTCGAACTGGGATGGAAGAAAGAACCACGTCGAGGCTGGGCTCTGTGCTGAAGCTAGATGCCACCTGAATCATTGTGTCTTAACAGAGAAGTGAGGACAGCAACTTTAACCGGGCAGTGTTTTTTGATCGTTTGTTTAGCAGAATCGTTAAATGAACTATTTAACCTGAATTCTCAGAGGATTACCTCTGGCATTAGTAAGATCTTCATTGTGTCTCACCTATAAGGTTCTGCCACTCAGGGTTCAGGTCAGCCTGATTGGCCAGGCAGCCCTTCATGACGTTTGCACAGTAGCTGGAGCACGGTTTAGCAGAGGCCATGCCACGACAATGGGGGCAGTATAGCAGCTTCATCAAGGCTCTCTCACACTCTGGACTCAGAGAAACCTGGTATGAGTGAATGGAACAGTCAGTTTCATTCAAAAAGGAGGACGTTTATGTTTCTTAAAGGAAAAAGAACAAAACAAAAGATACTGGCAGTCACCAGCGCTATCCTCCACCTCAGGAGATGCACCGGTGAAATCCTGTGAAATGTGAAATCCTTGGTGACTTCCTTCTCTAGTTATTGCATTCACAAGATTTTCAAAAAACTTAACCTCAGACCTTTAACTTGATGTCGCGGTCACTGAGATTTGAACTTGTCTGAGATTTTTAGTAGCTGCACCTCTGCATTACTTTGAAAATCCTATATTGCCTCTTTCTCAAGTTATTTCACAAAGTTGGTTGTCCACCCTGATTGGCTATTGTCAACCTGCCCCCCTCTGTCTTTCATTGCTAAGGGGTAAAAACCAGAAATTAGTTCCCAAATCCCGAACGTGTCTGTTTAGTTCTTTCCCGTGTCCTTTCAATGAGGGAACTTACTCAAAAAACACACAGTAGAGGGCGCTATCGCAGCATAATGTGAAATACAGGCTGAACTGGAAGGCAATGATGACCCTGCCTGTCTGTCTTTTCCTGAAATGTTGTCAGCTCCACCACGACTGCTGTAACATCTCATAGAGGGATGCTTCAAATCAGAGAAACAACAGCACACAAAGGTGTGTTTGTCCGATTTTACTAAGTGCCGTGCTCTTTTGCATACCCTCACACATTCATTTCTGCGCAGTCTGAAACTCAGTCAGCACACACTCGAGACCTGCTCGTGTGGAAACAGTCGCTGTCAGCGTGAGGTCTGCATTCATTTGTGTCACACATTTTACCATGCGATAATGTGTTTCATGTGCTACTTAAAAGTCTGCGCTGCTAATGAAGTTTTGACAAAAACTAAACGAGGCGGGTTACATGTGCGCTGCGATGGAGTGCACAACTTGAGCAGGTTTCAAGAATGTGCTCAGATTTTCATATCAATCAGAAATGAATGAAACCTATGGGAAACCAGAAACTGTCAGACATTTGTAAACAAGCCGAGTTTTGGGAAAATGGGCTTAACCGTACCCCGTTCCTGCTTTAAAAAATTGAAGATTTATGCACTGCTGATATGCTGGCATCTGGGACGAGTGATGAACCGAAGGCATGCCTTGCTCTTGTTCTTTGTGTCCTAAATCAAACATAAAAAAAGGGGGGGCTGCAAACCATAAAACGCAGACAAACACAAACAGCCAAATCTGACGTGCTCCGTCCCCGAGAGATGAGAAAACTGCAGCAAGAGCTGGAGAAAAAAACCCCAAAAAATCATCACACCCATAATTTGCTGTCATCCCTCCAAGTGAGAGCTTTGTTCTCATGGCAGAGTCTGACACTTCATTTCTGATGATCTTTGTGTTTCTCATTTGTAGGGTGGAGACATTTTCTCTGGCAGCCAGGGTGTGACGATCATGCAGCCATCATCTCTGCTTTCCTGGGACTACGCCAGGCAGGCCTTAGACACACACACACACACACACACAGACACACAGACACAGGCTGTGTGTGCACACACGTTCGCGTTTCCATGACTTCAGCGGACATCATTTGCCTTTCACTAAGTTCATGTGGCTTTACCCTAACCTGAACCAACCTGAATCATATACCTCATGGGGAATTGCATTTCTCCCCCAAAGAGGTAGGATCCCAACACCTAAATGAATATTACAAGCACGCACGCTCACCTGTGAGACCTTCCTGACCACATCTGCGCTGACTAACAGCCCCTGGACAAACGACCTGGCTGTGACAAACGCCCGGATCACCTTTGCCTTCATGTCTCGAGGGACGTCTCCAAATGGCCGCAGCGTCTCCTGTTGCTTAGCAACACACTCAAGGTAGTCCTCTGATAAGCTGACCTGTGAGACAGAGGTGACAGTGGAAGTGGACACACTGCGGATGAATTATGTTACTGGGTACGCTGTTAGAAACAATACAAGATATTCCAGAGTAGCAGTTGTATTTCAGAGTAAGAGCAAAAGCAAAGGACTTGTTCACAAAATCCCCGAACAGCACCTATTAAAATATCAAGAATTTCCAGTTTGGCCAACACTTGGGGACCCAACTGGAATTAGCTGTAACATTATTTTCTCAGCTGAGTCAGTTCCCTACAACCCTTTTTTATTTTGCATCTTCGAAAAAAAGGACACTTTGTATTTACTCACATCTGTGGGTGCAGAGGCTTTGAATGTGCGCTCCAAAAGGCGGGACCAGAACTCGGACAGGTTCTCGTCCAGGTTGAGAGCAGAGCCCCGATAGTACTGACGCAGGTCTGTGTAGAGATCACCGTACAGACGGCTGTTCTGGGAGTACAGCGGGCCGAGGGGAGACAGCACCTCCTGCAGGGAGCGCTCGGAGCGACCGTGTAGCTCAGTGAAATACACTGGAGGAGGGAAGGAAAAGAAGAGCCTCACCATAACCAGAGCTCCACAACGAGGTGAATTATATGCACATGCTCGGCACATCAAGTGTAGCAAACAAACACCTATTTATACGTGTAGTAAACACACAGCAACAGCAATCATCTGGATTTCTGTTTCCAGACACCTTAAAAATGTATGTCCTTTTATTTGTGTCTGGTTTCATCTGAGCTGAGTAATCCATGTGGCTTTTTTTAGCAGCTAGATTCAAGAGCTGGCAGATATCATACCAAATCTGCAGGCTGGTGCTGAGCAGGAAGTGTTACACTGAGATTATCAGATGACTTTTGATGAAAGAGAACGTGCCAGGTTGTGCATGTGGCCGCTAGTTACTATATTGCTGAGAGAGGACCAAAGTAATGGGGCTGTGAACCGTAACTCCAAAAACAACCAAGGTGGACTGTAATACTCTGGAGAGGTGAGGGGAATGCTTCAGTTTTCAGTGCCACTTTGTTACTATGTTACTTTGTTACTTTGTTACTATAAGCTGCTTTTTTCACCTCACACGTTGTCATTTGTCCTTTCTATTAAACAGCCACGATGCAGATGAACTATTTTCCCTGCCCAGTCAACAAGCACATTTAGTTTATATTATTTGACTTAAGATTTGTCTAAGTTTAATTTATCTCTGCAGACAGATGGATACAAAGCGAGAGAGAGGCCAACAGGAGAGAACGAGGGAGTCAGCGAGCTGTCTCTGCAGTATACTGGTCTGGGCTTTTCCCTCATGCTTCAAAGGCCGTGGACCAGTGCCAGTCTGCTCTAACAACAACCAGATGGACGGCCACGTTACTGCTACCGAGGTGGCCTGCTGCCTTCAGTCTAATAATACTGTCCTCTCCTACTCCTCCTGCTCTCACTTGTCTTTCTCTCTATATATTTATTTATTTTTATCCAGAAACATTGTTTCTTCTCAGCGCTAATGACACATTTCTCTCTGGTTGCATTCGTCCGTTTTGCTGGTGTTAGCAGTGGCAGATCTCAGTCTTCTTCCTCCCTTACATCCCTCTCTCTTCCTCTGATGTGCAGTGATCTGCAGACTCGGCTCCTCAGTGGGTCAACTGCTCATTAGCTGAACCAGCCATTGCCCCAGGGGACACCCCTCTGTTTGTGTGTGTGTGTGAACGCGAGTGGGTGTGTGTGTGTGTCTCCCCTGAGATGAGGGGATCAGCTTATCATGTTTCATTGTGTCTGCCTGACTCCGCTCTCATTATAGCACCCAGTCAGGGGTCCCCTTGACACACACACACACACACACACACACACACTTTTGTACACTGACACACACACCCACCCTCTCCAGCTGTAGTATTGAGCGGTGTGCACAGGCAGAGCTTGTAACAAACAAAAAGATACACAACACACTAATGTCGCACTGCTCTGGGCTCACATCTGAAGCTTTGCTATCGAGCTCAGCTAGTAATAAGTGTGTCTCGCACACAAACACACACACGCACACACATACACCCTACTTACTGTCAAAGCTCCTGTGGAGACCATTGAAGACAGCCTGCAGCGACCTGCCGGCCTCTCTGATCAGTCCCTCTGTTTCTTTGGTGCTCAAACCGGCCAGGTCCTCCTCCATTGCACTGGTACAGCAAGTCGGGCCCTGAGGACACATCCTCAGATGTTCACCTGACGCAAGGAGAAGGACACTAATTAATTCATTGGTCTTAACTGAATTTACATTATCTAATAAATGAACTTGTCAGCTTTTGAACATGTCCATTTTCCACCACACCGAACAACCACAAACACTGGGCTTGAAGTGTGAGCTGCAGACAGGAGCTGTAACTGATTCTATTATCGCTCATCGGGATCCCAACAGCAGTCATTTCACTGAAATATGTCAGCGACTGCTGGACAGATTGAGGGTCACCTGAATTTTCATCTAGCGCCATCTTAGGTTAACATTTGAGTGCACTTTGAGTCTACTGTTGTAATATCTCTAAACCTAGAGTCACAATGAGGACAAAATTGTATTCTGTTAAATTAATGCGTGCAAAATTATTCACGCTCCAATCAGATGTAGCTTTGCTTTGTACTTGGCAGGTATTTCCACGTCTACCTGCTAACCTACTCAGAAAGATTCTAAACATTAATACCTGCCAAACATCAAGATGTTACAATGACAACGAGGCTAATCTATACGTAGTGGTGTGTCGATAAGATGCACAATGAGACAACAGTCTCATCTCATCACAGACATCTTAACGTATTACAAACATGTTTTGTTTCTATTTATTCGACAGATGCCAACCCCTCTGGTTTCACATGGTTACCAGGATTTGACATATAAGCGGATGCTGTTGGACCACTTTAGTTACTGCTGCAGTAGTATTTTAAAACTTTGAAATGAACTTGTATCTGCTGTGTGTTCCTTGTGTGTAGCGCTCTGCTAATATTTGGCTACTTAATTACAACTTGGCTGCAGGACACTCTCTTTCTATGTAACGCTGCTGTTTTTGCCAGAGTAAAGAATTTGGGTGCTTCTCATAAAATATTTATGACACTGCTGAAACCCTTTTATGCATTCAGACAAGATGAGCACTATTTACAGTGTATACAGTATAGCTGATTCATATATAGCACCAACAATGACTTTTTTGCACTGTTTTCCACTCAGACTGTATATTTGTGTGACTGCGCTTTAGATTTGGGAAGTGTGTGGGTTCCATGAACTTGATTTAAAGTCTGTAATAGTTCTGTGAAAGTCCCTCGTTGGAGCCCATATTGCATTTAGCTTTCCTAAACATAATCATTTTCTTTAGAATCCATGTTATTTCTGTTTGCAAACAATAACAGAATTATTTAAGAAAAACAAAAATTACCAGAGTCGAAATTATCAGCCCTGTGACAAATGGACCTTTTCATTTTTAGCCTTAGCAGAAACCACTGCTGTACAATGATGTGTTTTTTTACATTGTAATGCTAAAACTGAGGATTATCTTCCAAAAACCTCAGCAATGGTTTGAGCTGTCACTTAAGAAATCATCATGCCAAAAGCAAAAGAAATCCATTTAGGCTTGAGAAAAGAATTGTTGATGCTCACAAAGCAGAAGACGGATATAGTTATAGTTAAGGATAAAGCTATCACAACATTTCCAAGTTGTAAAAACTGGAGTGAGAAGTATTATCAAGAAATTCAAAGAGAGACATGGAACACAGGACAAGCCTGGAAGAGGAAGGAAGCAAAAGAGTTCAAAGACTCTGCAAAGAAAACTAGTGAGAGATGTGTTTAAAGACCCCAGAACAACTGCCAAGACATGAGTGAATGACTTAACGAAGACGAGTAGTCGTGAAGAAGAGAGGTCGGAGACCAAGAAAAACTCCACTCCCACAAAAGTGACACGTTCGAGCCAAGCTGAAGTCTGCTAAAGATAACCTGGAAAGATTATCTATACTGGAAGAGTGTCCTTTGGTTAGATGAGACAAAGAAAGAAGGATGTGTGAAGATTTTGAAAGAAAACCTCAAACAGCAGCAGCAAAACTGGGTCCAGGGCATCGCTTTGTCTTCTAACGCGACAAGGATCCAAAACATACGTCACTCCTGGTTAAGAACTACCTCCTGAAGACCAAAGTGAACATTGATTGGTTGGATTGATTGCACCGAGCCTGGCTTAAATTCCACTGAAAATCTGTGGGGTGAACTGAAGACCAAGGTACATGCCACAAACCATCAAATCTGGAGGAGCTTGGCAGATTCGCCAGAGAAGAACGGGCTGGGATTTCTCAGGAGATGTGTGTGAGACTTATTGGAAACTACAACCAACGACTGCAGGCTGTTATCCAGCTTTGATTTGACCCTGGTATTTTGGGATTTTTCTGAGACAATTTGGTTTCTGTGTGCAAATTAAAACAATGTGAGCATCCAGAATAAAACTAGGATGTTTGGAAAAGCTGTGTTAAAAATTTTGGAAAATATTTTTTTAAAAGAATGACATTTTCATTCTTTTTAAAACTAATAATTCTGTCCTCATCTGTATATATTATTCATGTATTACTGCAGTCTTTTTTCTTCAGCTTACACAACACACGGTTAACCAGTGCAACACGAACTCTGAAACAAAAGCTGCAAGTCTGGAAACTACTCATAACTTCTAGCCAGTAACTAAATCCTGATCATGACATTCATACATCACAGAAAAGCAGAATCAAAACGTGAAAATGTATCGCCTTCAGCATTTTATTATTTTTTATTTTTTGGATCTAGTCTCATGGGGATTCCCAGAAAGTAAAAAAAATGGAATATTCTTTTTCCCCACATACACAAATAAACATACCTGTACACAAAGTCTCAAAAGCAGTCTGCAGCATGGACTGGTTGCCTTCAGGATTTGTGTGTGTGTGTGTGTGTGTGTGTGTGTGTGTGTGGCTATGTCTGGATGGGTTAAGGGTGAGTAAGTACCCCAAGGCTATGTGCATCACTGCTCTCTGCCTTTTTAACAGTTTCGGGAATCGAGTGTACGTGTGTGCAGGTTTTTTGGTGTGTGTGTGTGTGTGTGTGTGTGTGTGTGTGTGTGCGTGTGTGTGTGTGTGTGTAGGTTGGTGGGCAGAATTTGTCCACTGCAGTAAGTGGAGCAGAAGAGGAGATGCCTTCATCATCACTGCTCCATGAATCTTTCATTGGCACTGTCTGGTTTTGTGTGTGTGTGTGTGTGTGTGTGTGTGTGTGTGTGTGTGTGTGTGTGTGTGTGTGTGTGTGATAACATA
>VUQG01009334.1:10642-24761 GCA_015106755.1 Etia nguti | reverse complement strand
CATCACACGCCCATCCTTTCAGTGAATCAACTCTGCCACTGACATATTCTCTTTGATTCGGTAGTATTTAGTCTCAAGTGTAGGTCACTCAGTTTGAGGTGAGATGCTTCACTCATCTGAGCTTTTAAAAAGCTACCAGTCACACCTGCTTTTTCACTGAGCGGCGTGCCTCATCATTAACTCACGTTGGAAGAAGCTTTTTAAAAAAACTAATCACATCCTCACACTTAAGCTGTGAATTTTCACGACGCCCACAGTCCTTTCAATCAGATTTCCGGCGATAATCACTGAATCCTCATCTTTGTGTGCCGTAATTACAGCCTCACTGCCAGTTACTCCAAACATTCAATCACATATTTAATCAAATATACACTTTGATATTATACGATCAGTTTGGCCAATTTTCCACACAGCTCTGCAGATTTTTCTCTGATTGGGCAGGTAGAAACCGTTTATGGGTGCTACTTTTTGGAGCATTTGGTTGTACAAATAAATCCTTTACTAAATAGCTTATTCCATTTAAACAGCATTTTAAGTGGTTAGGCTAAAAAAACAAACCAAAAAATGCTATTTTATCAACTGGAGGTTTTGTATTCAGTATGAAAAGTGTGCGATTGAAAATTTATTAACTTTTTTTTTTAAATAAAAAAACATTCTTTCAGTCAGTACTTACATTTTTGGATTTGCACAAAAATTTAGGCCAGCTAAAGGCCAACTCTTGCACTTTTTTTTTTTAGCCACAGAGTAGATTATGGTGATCATTTCCCATTCCCATACATATTTCATTCTCACTACTGGACAAAAAAAGCACAAACTTGGGCTATTCATTTATGACACAATTTATGGTTTAGTATTTGGTGTCAATCCAACCTGAAACTTAAGGTAAAAATAGGACAGAGAAATTCTTCATATGGGCTCTGAAAACTACACCCTGATCCCATCTTCCGCTGATGCCATCTTCGAGTGCACGTGCACAACAGCTAATGTTAGTATTTCGCTGTCGGTTTGCTTACCGACCGTGAAGACATGGGGGCATTTTGGGTTTTTTTTTACTACAAACACATATGCTCTACTGCATTCCTGGGTTTCTGGGTAATGGAAGCAACCGGGATCCTGCTATAAAAACTGAATTTATTTGGATAGACAGAAGTGAGCACAGCGGTTACACACTAACACATGTGTACAAAAAGCAAGCTTGCAAACACGCTCGCCCACACATAAAAGTGCATTTAAAGGAGCCGAAAAAAACCAGAGGGTCCATCAAAGTGCAGGTTATCTGGGATTAAGCGGCTTGCTCGAGGGTTTCGTGATGGGAAATGGAGAGGCATTGGGCATTCATCTGCACACAGAGGCAGAGTGAGATTGTCAAAATGGCAGAAACTCCTTTTAAGCGAGACACAACTTTTAAGTGCCCCGGAGTAAAGCGGAGCAGTGGAGAGGAGAGGAGAAATCTGGTCGCTCGCACTGTTTTTTGCCCTCGAGCTACAGCATATATTTAGTTAAGTTAGCTTCCTTAGGGGCAAACACACATTTTGCACTAGACTTACGGGAACCCTCACTGACATAATCCATCCCCTAGTGCCCAAGGCCTGTTTCAGATAACAAAAGCAAATATATATAAGATGTGTATATGTATGTATTGCTTTTCCATGATTCTTTGGGCCCATTCATGAAGATACCTGGTGTTAACAAGAGTCATGTGACTCAATTACAGGAGGAGAGCCGTAAGTGTTAGCGTAAATATACCGACAACGTGGTGACAATGAAGTGACGTTCCTTTGCTTAGGGAACATTTGGAGGCTGGAAAGGGCCTCGTACTTTTAGGACTTTGTATGCCTATTGCACGTGTCCAGGGGTCTACTGCACACACTTATGTGTGCGACATGAATGGAGGTGTAGATACTTCTTCAACTCCAACACGAGATGAGTAGAAGCCCCTGGAAGGAAAGCATGACATGGGAAGGGCCTGGGCTAGATGGTCAGTGAAGATGCCTCTGATAAATCACCTGTGGATAGAGTCATCTTTGAGACCGATGAAATGTACTTAAAGGTCTGTTAATATACATGGATGCCCCAACCAAGTAAAGTCTATGGATGAGAAAATCCAGGAATTTCCTGGGGAAGAAATGGCTTTGCCAAACTGGTCCTGTGCTGGACATTTGCAAACAGAAACGATTAAACAACTTTGTGTGTGTGTGTGTGTGTGTGTGTTTCTGTGTGTGTGTGTGTGTGTGTGTGGTGGGGATCCAATCACACGTGGCCACATAATGAGACCCATTCTAATACCTGGTATGAAGGGTATGCACGTTAATACCAGCTATGTTCATAGTTTACCTGCTGTGGTTTTGTAATGTGCTGCTATTCCTTAATGGTTTAAATGTGATCTACCTTCTTTTTTTTAACTCCACACCCAACTGTTTAAAATGCTGCATGCCTCAAGGTTAACAGCTACCCAACCCTAGCTATAGAGGTTGGCTTTTGTTTGAATTGACCACATTTGTGGTATTCAACCAGGTATAAAGGCAAAAATGTCCTGAATTGCTAAAGTATGCAGCGAGATGTGTTGTATTGATGGCTTTAGAAGGTTATAAAACATGTGAGCCCTTCAATTATCATGTCAAATAGGTGTGTGTGTGTGTGTGGGGGGGTTGCACACAGAGTTTGACAAGTGAATCCTTTGTTCTGAGCTACGCCTTAAACTTCCTAACTTTATCCCTAAAACCTGCAGCTTCTCGAAATATTTTTGCCTCAACTGAAGTTTGCTTCGGACTCAAGCCATCTTTGCATCTCATGCGCTTGTATATCAACCACTGCATTTGCACACTAGGGTAGATGCCAGTAGTCTTCTCTTTTTTTCAGAGGGTTCTACTAAACTAGATTTCCAGGAACCTCCCTATACAAATAAATATTTTGCCTGATCTCTCCTTCTGGCTTATCTTTTCGTGTACTTCCCTCTATATGAGCACACTCATAGTGGGTTTCATCAAACAGACTTTCTTATATGTAGTGTAGGGTTTCAGCAGCAATAAGCAGCTGTGACTGAGCAGTTTCCAGCAGTTTTCAACAGTTTCCAAGCCCAATGGTTCCAGGTATGGAGCACAAACAGGACTACACTTGTTATTTTGGTTTTCGCACCAAGAACTCATCCCCGGAGTGACAAACTATTACTTAAGCTAAGTAAACCCAAGCTTTAACCTTCAAAGATGCCAAGGATGGAAAAACAACAACAGCAGCAAAACCTGTTTTTACTCTTAACGTCTAAAATGGAAACTGGTCATCAAAAAAACCCAGAATAATTACTGTACAAGACCACAGAATCTCACACACACCAAGTTATAAACATGCAGAGCACTAGCTGCGTGTTTGGTGTTTTTAATCTCATTTAAAGTTTTCAAAAGACCAGCTGTGACGTAAAAGGCCCACTGACAGCTGAGCTGAACACAACCCTGTGAAAACATGCTGCCACACTCTTTACCATGGCGCTATCCCTGTTAATATTTATCAGCCACACTCCAGATGCGTGGTCTCTCAGGTGCATGCATGATCCAAAGCCATTGCCAAAAATCTTTTAAAAAATAACCAGACTGCCTCCCCCTGACAATTATCATGTAAGTGTTGGCTAAACAAATGCGACACTGCAAGAGACCTGATCGGCAGTGAATGAGTTCCTGCGGCAACTTGACGTTGTGCACAAGCTGAAGATCTTTCTGTAGTTTGCCTTTTGGATGTGGGCACCGATATCAACATGAATTATTTTTCAGACTTTTGTGCGAACTGGAGCCTGGCCAGTTTACTGGCTGACTACTTACAGATATATCAGAGCTACTATTTATTTTCTGATATGCATCAATATAAAACTTTGTTGAAAAATCAAGTTGTTTTCAATAATCTCCACATGTAAGTAGAGTATGGATCAGGGCTGAGCAAACAGTGGTGTTTAAACTGGGTCTTCAAAATAACTTGGACTCCTGCTCCACGGTTTGGGTAAAGTCGGCGATCAAGGATCAAAGAAGTGCAATGAAAGCAAAATCCATTTAAATACAGATTACCCTGTTTATTATTCGAGGAACACGTTGTTTTTTTCCTCATCAGGTTGGCGTGAATCATGAGGAGGTAAATTCTTTGGTATTGATTATGTGGAAACGTATGATGTGATATTTATAAGGAAAAATTCCTTTAATGCCAAGTAGAGATCACAGACTCCCACAGCCCTCCTGGAGCTAAGTGCTGCATTATAGAACCTGGTTGTGCTGCAGGGTATTTTGCACTTCATCATTAGCAAATCCATTTAATTCAAACCTTCTTTTTAGTTTTGCCTTCAGACAGAGCTTACACTGGTCGTCAAAGAGACCACATTCATTTCCTTTTCCCATCAAAAGCATACGCCTGTGACTTTCTTCTCTGGGTCACACCCTCGCCGTTTCATCTCCCCACCTCCTGAATTCCTTGGGATAGCCCCAACATACCTGAGCTCGTCTCGACAAGTGAGCAAACCTCAGCACACATTACCTGCATCCCTCTTCAGGCAAACAGAGAGTCATCCAGCCAGGGATAAAAGGCCCAAATCAAGCCCAGTCTGCAACAGGAAGGGTGTTAGTATTATGAGGGTGACACGGTGCAGAGGACTGGCTGTAAAGTGAGACTATGCTCAGTCCCTTTTTGAGTAAACTGAAACTCAAATTAAACTTCAATGCAAGCAAACTTTGAAAAAGAAAAGCCACCATTCCTACTTTGGCAGCACTCACATTTAATCAAAGACAAATTGTTGAAGCAGCAGTTTATTTAAATACTTGACAGCAGCTGTCTGTTTATCTCAGTTTGACACTTAAGTACACATTAATTAATCTCCCTCGAATGCTACGCTGTCAGTGTTCTGGTGGCATGCTGCTGGCTTGTATCAGACAGAGCAAAACATATCGGTTCAGCCTCTGGGTATAGTAACGTTATTGGTATTTGCCCTGTGGTAAAATACATTTTTATGTTCATGGGAAGATTTTTATTTATTTATTTATTTTGTTCCATAAGGTGTTTATCATCTACTACATGATGCAGAAATCACTCTTTTACTGATTTTAAATCAATTCTTATTGGGGAATGTACGTGGTTTGAAAAAGTCATTATATATATTTTCCCGCTGCTACAGAATATTTGATGAGCTCTCAGCTGAAGTAGCTAATTAAAGGTGGGGCGATTGCTGAGCTCAAGTGGACTGCTTTAAATTGATCTGATCACCACTTATCTTAGATCTACTGTGATAAATTGCCTCTATTCAAAGTAAAGTCCCCATCAGACTTGATTTTCTACTAAGACTCTGTGACTACAACCATCATCAGAAATAACTGTATTTATAATCAAAGTCTATTAATGTTTGACATTTCATCAAACATACTTTTTAGCGACCTTTGTGGGAAAGAGTTCAAAAGTGGAAACTGAAAAATTGAACGTACCAAAACCAGCAGTTGTTTGAGAAGCCACTCGAGGCTGGCTCCCCCAACAAAAGTATACAAGTTAGGCAAAGCCATGACGGAAGTGCAGTAAATCTAATGAGGTTTTTCAGAAATCTGATGTTAGCTTGTCGTCCATTTTTATGTGTGACAACCACGGTGAAAATGTAGGGTCAAGTGAATAAAGCCCCTAGGATTCAGGAGACCTGTCTGCAACCATTTGGCAACCACTGGTCTCAAGGGAAGAGTGGTTGCTGGGAGTCAAAAGGAAAAATGATTGCTAAAACAGTGACACAGGCCCACAGACTGGTCCGGGAACCTCCTGGCAACCACCTGTTGCTAAGGAAAAATGTGTATTTCAAACAGAAATATCCTTGAAATTGCTTTGCTTTCCAGGATATTGCCACAGTTTAAATGGCGAGTGGTGAAACCGTGACAAGGAACC
Organism: Etia nguti; assembly: GCA_015106755.1. Classification (NCBI taxonomy): domain Eukaryota; kingdom Metazoa; phylum Chordata; class Actinopteri; order Cichliformes; family Cichlidae; genus Etia; species Etia nguti. Next base: position 18,872 of record VUQG01009334.1, on the reverse strand, counting down.
GGAAAAGGAGATTGTTTGCCTTCAAAGTAAAAGTTGTGCCTCAGCGCTGCAGCCAACAGCATGTGGTTTCACAAACAAATACCTGATTTCCACTCTCCTCTCGAGGCCTCAAAATGTAAAAATACAGCTCAGAAATCGATCGGTGACGTCACGGTAGCTACATCCATCTTTTATACTGTCTATAGACTCTCAAAGTCATTATTGTAATGCTAAACTTTACAGAAGAAATAAACATGTTTACTGAAACAAACTGGTGCAGCTGCATTTAAACATTATTTTATTTGGATGATAGCACTATATAGTTGGCATCTACTATATAGGCATATCGGCTAGGGCTGTGCAATATGACCAAAATCTCATATTCCGATATAAGACATTTATCGTCCCAACAACGATATATATCACAAAAATGTTACATTTTCTGTAAATTCTTTAGGTTTATTCTAAAGGTTTGTTTTAAGCACTTGACTGCTCTTTTTTGCTTCTCATCCGTAAACGTATACGTATACGTGACTCTTGCATAGGTGGTAGAAAAGGTTTGCCGTGTTTGAGTCTGAGGTGGGGACCGGTTTCCTGCATAATTTGCATAGTACAGTTTTCTGGTCTGTGTCAGACTTTTCATAACCAAACCATGTCCATGCTACAGAGGTATCCCCTCGTTTAGAAATAAGGTCCTCGATTTGTTTTGACTGGTCTTTCTGTTTGTGGAAAATAAACAAGCGGACGGCGGAGCCTCACGCTGGGTTTACCGTCGTTGTTGCTAACAACAACGCGTAAAAACAGTCGCTTGTCCGTCCGTAGTGTGGGATTTTTAAATATAAGAGAAAGAGAGAACTTTAAGGAATTAACATTGCCACAACAGTGACCATCAAAACCATGAAAAAATATTGCCGTAAACAGCGCGACACCATGAAACAAACGATAGCGTAATATGAAACGATACACGTTTTCATATCGTCATCCGATATATATCGTTATATCGAACAGCCCTAATACCGGCTAAATCAAACTATGCTAACCAAGCCATCTAGTATTTGCTAAAAACTTGCCAAGCACCCCACTTCCTTATCCAACATTTATATAACCCTGCTTGCATCACTGAATGTTTTTTTTCTATCTCTAAGTTTCATGTTAATAGGTTAAAACTGTGACCTAATAACTTGAAATTTCAAGTTATGTTACTTAAAGTACACCAAAGTGCAACACCAGGTAGTAATTGACACTGGAGTGTTTAATACACGGGAATATTACATTGATTCGCCTCAGAAGACACTTTGTTTTAAACTTTATATAATACCACATATATTCTAGGAGTACAATCATACAGTACTGTTATTTGAGCTCAAGCAAACAACATAGTAAGGTTTGAGTATCCACCTAAGCTGAATATGTGTATATGCTGTGTGCTGTGTTACCATCAAAGGTCTCTTCCATAACCAAAAGTTTTTCTTTGAGCATAGTGGGAGACAGACGGCACCTGGGCCTGATGCATGAGGGATCTGGGCTGATGCAGGATGATAGATGGCACTCAGGCCGGCTGTAAAGCTGATGCCTGAATCTGCAGGTCAGAGTGACCTGCTGAGGGGAAAACTCGAAAATACCGGATTTTCAGAACACATGACAAGGCAGACTACAGAGTGGAAATCTACAGAATGGATGACCTTGCTAGGCATCCCTTGATAAATAAAACAGTCACCAAGAGCTGGTGTGGGTGTCTGTCTTTGACTGTGTTCTTGTTTTTTTTTACCGCTTTACCCCCTGGAGGGTGCTTTTTGTCTTTTTTTGTCCTTTTGTGTTATTACGTATTTATTTATTAATAAATAAATATGTTTTTGGACAATGCTGCAATGAAAACCATAATTACATAAATACAAGAAAAAAGCCAGCAGTTATAGGACCTTTATTCACCTTTAAAAAAAAGTGAAATTTTAATTTATGACTAAACCAGAATTAAACCAAAGTAAGTCTCTTAATATTAAAAAACAGTGGCCTGGCCAAAATAAGGAACCATTCTGACTCCCATATACCCACAAATACACTTGCTTAGCACAACGCTAACAATACGAATAGACACATTACGCTTAAGATGAACATCAAAGCTAAGAAAACTTCATCAGAACAAGTAATAATCACACGGACCACAAAAAGGCAGCGATGTCCAGGAAAAACTTTTGGAAACATACCGTGCACACACACACAGGCACCCACACAGACACCCACACATGCATGCGCGCACACACACCCACTCTCGTCCCCTTGAGGCCATCATTAGGTGGATCAAGGTCACCAGACATAAGTATTAAGAAGATCGGGTTAATACATTTCATAAATACACACACCAGTTATTAAAATTAAATGCAGATTATAAGCCTTTATTAATCTGAACCATGCAAGCACACAAACACACACACACACAAACACACACACAGATAAAGATGGGAGACATTTGATGTTACTCACACAGACATAATACCCTGAGGTTGTAGGTTACTCTAAATGGAACATACATAGAGGATAATCGTGTGTCTTTCTAGCACACACACACACACACACACACACACACACACACACACACACACACACAAACACACACACCACTGCTTACGAAGCTATTAAAGCATTTCTGTGAAAACATCACACTGCAAAAAACCTTTCCCAGGTGTTATGAACCAAGGCAAAAAAAAAACCAACCCAAACAACCCTAAACCGACTCTGTAATTGTATCTTTAATCATAATTAAGCACCTAAATGAACTTTGCTAAACTGGTTAAAAGTTGTTTAGTGTGCACTTTCTTTAATTGTACCTAATTAAAAGACCATTTTTTTGCACCGTGACAATTACAATATCCGTTTTGCTTTACTTGAAAAACTCATGAGATGCTTCCACTATCCGAGACCGTGGAGGCATCTAGCAGGTTAAATGAGACGTGTAAATCTAATTACGCCCTCGGCCACAGCAAACGTACTCCATCACGTAACCTGCACCAACACTGCACAATAATATTTCTCCGAGGTCGGGCAGAATGCGCTCGAGCTGAATCAGCACACTATAAACCATAACTAAAGCATCTCAGATGACTAGTTTCCAGATGTGAGGCTATACGTCAGACTGTTTCAGCTGCTGAAGGAGTAAAATATGACAGCGCTCCCAGGGTGGTACATCACAGCTGCCTGTTCAAAACAAAAACAAAACAATAAGTCTGAAAGTAACCGTTCTTGATAAATCAGTTTGCAATCTCTTGTAATAATGTGTCTAAAAAGAAGAAGTTAGATGATCGGACAAAATACAAACAGCCCTACACACATGTTTGGCTCAGGAGCCCCACCAGTCTGCTCAGTGTTTGTTTTCTTGTTTCTCAGTGCTCACACTCCATATCTCTGCTCTCCTCTCACCTCAACCAGTCAACTGTGGCCCATGCTGAGTCTGGTTCTGTCTGGGATTTCCTGCTAATAAAAAGAAAGCTTTTCCTCCCACCTGTAGCCAAGTGCTTGCTCAACAGGGAGGATTGTCGGATGTCTATAAGAGGCAGGTTTTGTTATGATTGCTGCTATCCTTAAAAAGACATGAAATAAACTCAAACTTGTAAACAGGCATTACAGCTAAGACAAACTTCTCGGCTCAACTTTAAACCATCCACAGTTTTGATGCTCTCATTTTCAGCTTTCATCAGGGACTGGCCTCCTCTAGAGGCCTCCTCCAACATCCAAAGAAGAGCTTTAGATGTCCTGCAAGAAGCCTGGAGAACTGCTCCTGAAGATTGGTCAGGTGGTCATTCCAAATAATGACTTTCAAGCATGTTAGAATTATACAATGCATTTGTCTCATAACCTGCATTTCTATCTATGTTTGCACGTTTCAGTAAATCACTGCAGCTATTTCCCAGTTTCCTAGCAAAACATAAAGAAATAAAGGATGGCTCAAGACCTTTGTGCAGTGTACGTATGGTTGCACAACACTTAATGAAATGCAACCCATTAAACTATCTATATTCCAAAGTAGTAATAACAACATTTGACAACCCTTATGAGTTAATGAGGATAGTAATCATACAAATATTTCAACAGGTTCAGATAAGTCCAAGAACAACAAAAATAAACTCATCCTATCAGTGAGTCATGTCATCTTCTCATGCAGTGTGTGTTCTCAGGAACGAATGAATGCTGGCACCGACTCTCCCATTATTTCTATCATAACAAGACAGCAACAAGCAGACTGACAACTTTTCCACCTCCCTGTTGCAGCAACTGTGCAAACCATGAAAAGCCGCACTAGCTGAAACAATCCCGCTCCGTATACAGCTTCTCTTCATTTATCTGCCAGCAGCCGGCTTTAAAGTTGTACCTCTGTATGTCAGTGCATATTAACTTGCTAAAATAACTGTCTCACATTAGGACCTGCTTCATCTTGTTTCAGTGTTACAGTATTTGTCTACGCAGTAATGAGACTAGAGGCAGCATCACCCTGCATGCAGATGCTTAGCTGAATGTATCAGGCAACCAAGTCGGGTGACATAACATAAACACGGGGCAATATTGACAAGAAATTATTTATGGCAGTGTCATTTTTCATAATGATAAATATAAGCTTCAGTTTAATCCTAATCAAAAGCTCCTTGTCTAAAACACACAGCTTTGGAAAATCAAACCACCTCCAAATCGCCAGTTTTTTATCACCTCATTTAGAAACAATTTCCTGATCTTGTGCCGGCATCTCTCCTCACTCCTTCTAACTTTCCTAACAGTCTTTCGCTTCCCTCCTTTCTTCCGTGTCTCCTGCTGAGATGAAACTTAGTTACGGGAAATGACCTCGCGCTGCGTTAGTGCAGTAACAGCCTATCACGTTGTAACTAATGTGACCTCTGACCTCTGGATGCTTAACAACAGACACGTGCGCATGGTACAGTGCTCACAAATAAGCAGGGCAAAAAAAAAGAAATAAGTATGGATTTTCTTTAGATCACATTAAAAATAAAATGTGAAATCAGTTGTATGAGAAGCAGTATTTTTAACACACACACACTCTCACATGCCCCGAGTCTGCCCCAGCCCTGACATCACACACCACATCAAAGCAGCTTATTGCTGAGCAGTTAAAGTGGCACAGTGGCTTGAATTTATTCCCTTGAGTCAGACGTTTACTCGCTGCTTCCCTTTCTTAATGAGCCTCTTACAATAACCCTGTCACTTACTGGGCCAAATTACTGCTACCTAAATGAGGGGCTGATGGTACATCTGTGTGTGTGTGTACGCATGTGTGCATGTGTGTGTTTCCGTCTCACAGTCCCTTCACCATTTAAGGGCACCTGTATGTGATTTAACGTCCCACATGGCCTTCCTCCCAAAGTACACTTTTACCTTTTTACAATCCAGTGAAAAGCTAAAGGAGGGCAGAGCAGGAGAAAACCACGAGCTGTAATGATGGAAGAGGAGAGAGAAGTGGAGGAGTGGCGAGGCAATAAAATGAAAATGAAAGGAGGGACTGGAGGTTGAGGGACCATCGACGGAGACAGAAGCAGACGCCGAGAGAGAGGAGGAAAAAAGTAAATTGTGTGGCTGTAATCTAATTTTAAGAGTCTGATAAAGCTTTTCTCTGTGATTTTGTGATTTAAAGTCATAACTGACACTTAGTTAAAAAATTACCAATTACCATTTCAAAGTGAAAGAGTGGTGGAGGTTGTTTTTCCTGATGCTTGTGGACGCCTAACACAGTATGGCGTTTACCATTGATTAGAGTAGGAAGATACTTCAGACTGGCCGAGAACCAGTTGGAAGATCTGCTCCAAATAGCAACTGGAGCCACTATTTTTACTGCAAAAGACTTGAAGTGATGTATAATACAAGTTCTGTTGTAGGCTACCAAAAACACTCTGCTGTTCAGTTTCTCATTAGCATTCTATTCAGTAGTCCAGTGATGCTAACCAATCCAGCTAACGGACAAGGCTTGAAAGCTAAAAAACTAATGGCTAGCTTTACAGTGGTGTGGCAGGGCGTGGTTCATGGCGCGGCAGCAGGGGAGGAGCTCCATCGGCTCATCACGCCTCCCCTGTATTAAACGTGCCGGGACCTGAGGGTGTTGTTGTTGTGTGTGTGGCTGTCAGCTGAAAAGCTGCAGCTGAGTGTGTTGGAGTATACAGCAACCGAATAAAGAAGTGTGCTGGAAAATGCAAGTATGTGGTCGGGCCCGTCATTCATGCCACAAGTGGCTACTGTAGAGGTATAACGAGTGACATCATGGCCACATTGCTTGAGAGTTGTGATGCAATCGCCATTTACACTATTCGCCAACCACTTGGGGAATACACATTTTTCCATGGTTCTAGATGTCACAGACCAGTCTCTGGGCCGAACTGACAGGAGAATGAATTAATGTGAATGAGATTAAATAAGCAACACAGGACAAAGTGATAGGTCACTATTTTTGAAATGTTACATAGAAAACAGAAACTTGAAAGGAAAATGTAAGAATAGTATCAATACATTTTTAAAAACTCATCCAATTCCTGGTCACGAGGAGCTAGAGTCTATCTCAGCTGTCATAGGGCGAAAGGTGGAGAACACCCTGAACAGGTCACCAGTCTATTCCAAGGAGAGAGACACAAAACTACTCATGTCCATTGTCACAGCTACAATTAAAGTATCACTGATTAACCTAACAAGCATGCCTTTGGACTTTTGAACCCATGCAGGCGCAGGGAGAACATGCAAACTCCACACAGATGCTCTTGCTGTGAGGAGACAATGCTAACACTGTACTGCCTTGGGGTCTTGGTGTACAGCTGGTTTACTTTCAGCAGCCGAACAGGGATTAGAAGTGTTTCAACACACTTTAATGGTTTACTGGAAATGCTGGATTTTGGCTACTTAATCAACCACAATTGCATCTGCAACCTCTTCAGTCAAAGGAGACCAAGAAAAAGGATGTGTAAAAACTCCCTGCAGCACCAGAACAAGAACCATGTCCCAAGTTCAGTGTCTCTGTCCTCAGAGATGGACAGGAAGATCTTGGAAGAGATGCTGGAAAGAAAATCTGAGTGAAGCTTGCGTATGTGGTGATAGTGGCTGCAACAGAGGCCTGTTTTATTGATGGTAAGAATAGTACGTAATGAAAATACCTGACATTAGCATGCTAACCTGCTCACTGTGAAAATATTAACATCTTCATGCTATGTAATGCTTAGTAATATCGATTACCTTAGTTTTTCATGTAACATAGTGCTAATTAGCAGTAAATACACCGTCCTGATGAAGCCGATGGACATGTAATTAATATTAAAATCCAAGACAATTCAAAATCTAAATTCTGACTTGATGGAAACTTGATGGAGACATGGTTGAGGAGATATTATTAGTATTCAAGCTTGGGGATGCATAAATGTCTGTATCAATTTTCATGACAACCCTCTGATCGCTATGGAGATATTACTTGAATCTGAATCAAAGAGGTGGACCGACAGTTTCATCCGGTGTCTAAAAATGAAATAATGTCAGATCTACAGGCAAGTTACATTAGCATAAAGTGTCACCACTTACAGTCACTGTTTGTCTTTTCTGCCTATTAATTTCACGGCACTACGCTATAAGCAGTCAAAAGAAGAAGAAAACAAGAAAAAAAGAAGCAAAGGAAGGAAAGGAAGAAGAAAAAGACACAATAAGAAGTTTTATTTGCCACGGGTAAATAAAATGCCATATTTATTATCTTCAATAGATATACATGTTTAGGGAACAATGATCGCTAATATGCTCTGACAATGTGCTTTAATTTAAATGAAAATGAAAAGGAGGGTTTTAAAAAAGACAAAAAGAAAAACAGCTGAACAGAGTCAGAAAAAAAGAGAGAGGGTGGTGCAGACAAACTCTACTTTGGGCAAACCTTTTTTTAATTTTGTACAACTACTGAACTTAAAATATCCCACCACCCATAGTCCAGTTCGGTGTGCTGCTGCCCAGCATGTGTGTGTGTGTCAATGTGTGTGTTCACATGGCACCAGCATCGCTGCATAATGCCATAATTCTATGTCATTTCTTGGAGTAGTTAAAGGCTCTTAAGTTAACTACCACTTTTCTCTCCTTCACCCAGTCTGTAAAAAAATCCCAACACGTGCCAATGGCGTGTGCCACGATGCACAGAGTCAGCATCTTTCCATGAGAGTGTGCACATTTGTGCAAGTATGTGGATAATTCTGGGGAAGGCAAAGATCACGTCAGCTACTGCAGCAACTCGAGGGGGGGG
>VUQG01009332.1:6099-23571 GCA_015106755.1 Etia nguti | reverse complement strand
AAAAAAATAAAAACAGATAAAAAAAAAAAAAAAAAAAAAAAAAAAGCCTCTCTGTGCAAAATGGGTTTAAAAACATAAACAGCTGTGGGATACTGTTTGTCCGTTATTTGGACAAGGAGACCAAATTGTGGCAGGATCAACCTGTTATTATTTGTATTCCACTGTAACTTTACTGTATAAAGAGCTAACATCTCCAAACTTTCAGGAGTAGTTAGTCATTATAAGAAGTGTTTGTGAACTAAAAATCAAGAACTGTGGGTTACTGTTTGTCCGTGATTTGGACAGCCCAGCGCGTACTCCCGAAGCAGGGGAAACGAATTGTGTTGGGGAGACCTACCTTGGCACCACCGTTGTGCAGGTGAAGCCAAAGGCAAGATGCGTCATCATATTTTCTAGCCTTTGGCTTGGAAGGAAGTTGGTTTGGAAGCATATTTGGCGATGCTTCATCTTCTGCTTTGCGTTTTTGTGGGAGCCCCGTCAAAAAACTTATCCATTATGCTAGCAGTGTCCAAGCATTCTTTTTTTTATTCATACCGCGCCCCCCCTGCAATGGCTCTGAACCCCCACTTTGGGAACCACTGCACTAGAGAAATGTGTTATTTACAATGGGTCCATAGGAAAATAATAGACATTTTCTATGAATTAACAAAAAGTTTCTGTTTTATAATAACAGGACAGTCTGCACAGACAGCTACCAGAAATTTTCTGTAATTTTACAGATTTATTTCTTACATTTGAAGCCCAAAGTTGTGCTTTCTTTAATTTATTTTCACTTTTACTACAGTAGAAACGCCTTTTTACTGTATATGTGTAGTTAAACCGCTTTACTTCTTAAAAACAGGAGTTTCGCCCACATTTAGCCCACATAAAATGAGTTTCATATTCCTGCTCTAAGAATAAAGTTCCCTCAAGTTTTTTTTTCATCTTTATCTCATTTCAAAGTTTTAATTTGGCCAAAACTTTGATACATCTCTTCAAAACATTTGCTTAAGGCATCTGGCATACAAGCCTAGAGACCAGTTGGCCACCAGGTCCTCTTGCTAGTTGGCGAGTGGTTGCTGGAAGTTGGCTGGCTGTTGCTAGTTGAAACTGGTCACCAAGAGGCACCAACAGCCTCCTTGTAATTGCTCCAGGCACCAGTAGATTGCCACAGTCGCCTGTAGTTTGTATCAAAGATGCCAAATTGTCTGCAAGCACTTGTCTTATTTTCCACACAAACCGACCATGGCAATCTGCTCATGACTAAAGCTAGGCAAGCATTTACACCTAGACTGGCAGTGACTTCAAACTGTTTGGCAACTGCTTCGGGAATACACATTTTTTTCCTTAGCAACCGGTAATTACCAGGAGGTCACAGACTGTTCTCTAGGCTTTTGTAACTGGGGCTTTACATGAGCATTTTTAGCAGTGTTAGCATGCTCATGTTGGCTTTAGCACAAAGCCTAAATACAGCTACATAGAATGTGTTCACACATAAACTCTTTATGAAAGGTAATCTATTTTTGTTTTCACTTTGTTATAATTTTAGCCTGCTAGATTTTGAAAATAGACAGCACTCCTGCGGCTCCCCTGTCTGTGTCCTAAACCCCTCCTACCAGGCAAACACAGGCAAATTCACCTGCTTGATATGAGCCATAAATAAGTCGAGACTGAGTTTGACTTCATGTGGAATTTGAAGCCCATTATCGCTGGTGAGAGTCCATTGCAACACCAGATCTATGGATGCTTTTGCTCTCTATATTACTGACCTCATCTGATCTGAAATAACCTGTAATTATCCACAGTCAAAAGTCAGCTTAAATCCTTAAAGTGCCCAGAGGATGTGTGACAGACTCGGTCCCTTTCAGAGAAATTAAACTATATTCTGAAAGAGTATTATGTCCAGTGATGACAAAGAACCATTTGATTATCTAACCTCTCATGCATACAGTGTTTAAGGCAGCAAACAGTTACAAATTAATCATTTTGTAGGTATCTTTGTAGATAGGAGACACTATTGTATTTGATTTAGATTTACAATGGTGAGATTTAGCTGTGGTTAAGAATTTGTTTTCATACCATTGCCACTGGTCAGCAGTGTGAAGTCAGTCCTCCTGGCTTTTTTTTTTTTTCTTTTGGGCTGCCGCCACATAAGAAACAGAAGCCTCGTATTGAGTAGTAGAGGAGTGTAGGAGGTGGAGGTGGACGGGGGATGAGAGGGAAAGCAGCGTGTCATAGGAGGAAAGAAAAGCACAAGGATCCCTGCTATCATGCTCTATATTTTCTGATAGTAGACACACTGGTTTATTTAAGAAGCGTACACAGTGCTGTACACCTGTGTTGAACTTCTTAAATGGCAAATTTATTAAATTGTTTAAAATGTACACTGGGGTAAAATTTCTTTTATACCATTCACATTGGAGTATGCAGTGTAGTTATAATTGCTCAATTTCTCCCTTGGCTTTTACATTTCTAGAGCACTAGGGAGAATTTTACAACTCTGCATTAGCTTGTGTCAATTTGTCTTCATGAATGGTTTTCCCTGCAGCCCCCCTTTAGGCCTATCATAGAAGCTGGCTTTGTGGGATGACTCATCCTTGCTCGTCCCTCTTTTTTTCTCCTCCTCCCTCATCTATTAACCCATCCATTTGCCACCTGCGCCTGTGTTGCTAAAGAGTCGGTGACCTACACCCATCTTTTTGTGCTGCAGCCCCTATGACCTTCGTCTGTCCCACCTTCCTTCAAAGTATTTTGCAGAGGAAAAGGTCAAGAGAGCAGACACGAAAGTAATGTCTCATTTATCTGGCTGCCCAACCTTTTCCCTATTAGATCAAATTTGTCTGTGACTTACAGGCCAGTGTGTCTGAGACACTGTGGCGACAGCACACATTCATTTTGTCTCTGGTTATTTTTAGTCTGGGCAAGGACTCAGCACATTCATTATAAAAAAATATGCGCAAATCAAATCACCCTCCTAAAATTAAAAAAGTAAGCAAAAGTAGTCTATTTAAGTGTGTTTCTAATAATTTTTTGATGTTGAAAAACCACTCTGGTAAAATTGCCCTTGAAGTGTGTCATAAGGAAATCCAAAATCACTTGGATAATTACAGCAAACCCACTCTAGCTCTTAAACAAGTGGCCCATGCTATTAGAAAATTAAAGCCACAAGCAAATGACTGTTTACTTTTTACAATATGATTATTTATGCTCTGCTGAAACCTCGGGCTGAAGAGTGACAGGGTAGTCAGAAATGAGATTACATTACAGTCACAAGCAGATTAGACTGCAGGCGAGAGACAGACAGAGGCACACAGTCACACAGCAAACAATCAACAGGAGAGGAAAACAGACAGGCAGAAAATTACGTGGCGATGGACAGAGACCTAAGTAGGCAGTCAGAGAAGACATTCTCGTGTTTGGCATTTGGAGACCCCTGTCAGATCTAAGACTGCGCTTTCCCCATCTCATCTTTGTCATGGCTGCCTGGTGTGGTCTCAGGGAGGAGTGCTGAGTGACTCAGTGCCTCCAGGATGACGCACATCTAATGGATCCGAACTTGCAGCATCACAGTGATCCAACCATATCAAACAACCCTGTTGCTGCCAGACACATTTATTCATTTTTTTCTGAAAACAAGATTAAGGACAGACGATGTTGCCAAAATGACCAAAGAAAGAAAATTCCTTTGCTTGCAATACTACTGATAACACAAATGTTTTCTCTTCTTTAGAGAGAAATTGAACAAGAGTGAATGATCTCTATTTTAGACGTTGTTTTTTATACATCACTTATGGTTTATTTTGGTGAAGTATTAACAATCCTTCAGATATACAGATAAATTATCTTTAAGTCGTAGATATTTAAGTAAAAACACAACAAGGAAGAGTACAGTTGGACCTTCTTGCAGTGAGGTGAAAGAGCTAACCAGAGCTAACCTGGATTTTCTCTATATTGTAAAAAAAGGAATATAGTGAAAAAAGTCAAGTTATAACTCCAAAGTGAAGTTGGAGCTAGCTGAATGCTCTCATGGACACCATCTTGGCTATGTAGTGGAAAGAAAGGGTCCACGAAACAATCTGGATTTTCTCTATATTGTAAAGCGGCTCCATAATGTTTAGGTTAGGGTTAGCATTTGCCTAACATGCAGAAGACTGGGAGGTTCGAGACTGGGAGGGGAAACATCCATCCATCTGCTGTGGGTGGCCCCTTGTGACTAGATGAACAGCTGAAAGAAGAGCAGAAGGATACATTGTCAACAACTTAACAGCATATCTGCAGAGACAAATATAGATCACCCTAAATTGAGAAGTACACTCAATGACTGGGAATTGACCTGGAGATGGATCCAATCGTGTCGCCATCTAAATCACTTCATGCTTCATGCCCCATTCTCCCTGGAGTGGGTTAAGCATTATGAGAATTTCCCAGTGGGCTCTGATAAAGTATCACATTATTAACATTCAACATTTTGTTCGTGCAGGCTTTATATGCCGCATGTCAATTGCTCCGTGGAGCTGGAACTGCCTCCTCTTCTCAGCCTGTCTCATCTATACATCAGCAGGTCTGAGTCACACAGAAAGTTCGTGTGGGAGTGGAAGGATCAGTAGAGGCTGACTGATTCCCAACCTCTGCTTTAAAGGGTGGACAGGTTATTATTGCAGCAACATCCATGGCGGAAGATGGATGATGATGGTTGTACTCCTCCTAAAACTGACCTACATAAAAAGAAGCTGTCACATAATGGGTTTATTTTGGCGGGAAAAACACCTCTTTACTGTGCTGTGCAGAGCTTTAGAAGGTGCAGGATTAAGTGTGAGATTTCAATGTGTAGGCTCTGTATGACATGCTTCCTTGTTTATTTAAAAAAAAAAAAAGCAACTTTCTGACCCTCCATTGATTCTCGTAAAAGGCCCGGTCATAGATATGGTTTCAGGTTCATCCTGAATATGCTGTTGTCACTCGTGTCATGTTTGTGCTTCTAATTGCTTATTAGAGGAGTCAGCTCAGTAGGGACCATCTGCTAAGCCAGGTTTCAGATCCGTTTACCCCCACTGGGATTCTGTTTCCTGGGACGGGACGGCCACAGAGTGTCCCTAAAAGACATCACCTCCAGAGCCCGCCACTTACTGCTCAGAGTTTCCATGAGATCATTCGGAGATGATCATAGGTGATGTAACAAACACAGGAAAGAAGGGAGGGAGAGGAGTGTTAAGGGGCAGGTGAAAATGAGACATACAGGGAAAGGGACTCCCTGTATGTCTCCCTGTATGTCTTTCACATGAATTACATAAGCTTTATTTGGATGATTTTTATGGTTTTTATGTGTTATTTTTAGGCTTTTTATAGAGAATTTATAAAAAAAAATAGAACAGCCTCTTTGCAACACAGTAAAAGAAGCAGTGGTTGGTGAGAGATTGCGTTTACATGTTTTTTGGTGTTGACTGATTGCAAGTGCTTGTGGTGACCAATTGGTTGCCCGTAGGTTGACTGTGCAGCATCCTTGACCTCTGGGCTACCCCTGCAAGGTGATCACATGGGTCACCTGGTGGGAGGCAATCTATCTGGGTCTGATTCGGACTAACTGTAGTCACTCTCAAATAGGCTGGTGAGGGTTTGCAATTAATTGACACCTAATTTGTAGGCACAGACTGATTCAACAGTCTGATTCCTGCCTGTCTGTGCCAATCGGCACAACTTGTTTGTGCCATCAAACAATGAAACACACAAACCTGAGTTACTGAGATTTGTGGCAGACAGTTTACTGTAAGTTGTGTTCAATTTAATGCTGAAAATCATGACTTAATTTGCAGCTGATATGTGTAAGTGTTGTGTTCTTTTTAATTTTTTAATTAATTTTTTTTTTTTAATTTTGAATGAAACAAAAGATAAAACGGCTCAAAGCTGTGCCAAAATTTCAACTCTGTCCTGTTGCTCTTTACTCAGTCCTGGGTGTTTAGTGCAGAGCCCCACATCCCTGCTCTGCAACATATCAGAACTAAATTGAACTTGAACTGATACATCTTGTTTTCCTTCAAGAGCAGAGAGGTTCCAGTGTTTAAATCTTTTAGTCACATTTCTACACAGAAATCAGTACACAAAGAAAACATCTCTGCATGTCTTGTCACAGCAGTGTGCTAACAGAGCAACATTCATATTTCTTTCTATCTCATGCTTTCCTCTTCAGATACTCGCAATCAAATGCAACCATGCAAATGATTTAACAATCCAGAAATAAAGCCCCCTGTCTACTTAGCACTAGTTGACTAGGTGTGCTGCTTAACTGTAATGTTTTATATTAGATTATGTTTTTAGCCACATCTGTAAATGTTTTATCTTTCAGACCTCAGAGTTAAATATATAAATATATAAACATATATAAATATATGTGAATGATTTAGGTCTGTTATGAGCATCATGCAAAAGAAGTTCTGTGAATGACGCAGTGAATGTTGGTCAGGTTAGGGTTGATCTTTTGAGTGAAATCTGACACCACATGAGTCACTAAAGTTGGCTTGAAGACAAATGACTGAAGAGTGGTCTAAGACCCTGTCTTTGATGCAGCCATTTCAAAGGGAAAGGTTGCACAGTCACAATCATTTTGGTCATGAAATGGTCTCCAACCACCGTTTTCCTTATTGGGTTTTTTTTTCGCCTTTAGAAACCAAGGTGTTAATTTAGTTTGTCTCCTCTCTTCCTCCTCTCTTGGCAAAGACACACTTCTAATTGACTGCATGCATGAATAATGTAGGGAGTTATTATCTGTTATTATTATTATTATTATTATTATCTGATATGTGCAGAGTCATAGTGAATGTGTGTGAAGTATCCTTCAGGTAGATCAATCTCCATCCATCCATCCATCCATCCATCTTCTTGCGCTTATCCAGAGCCAGGTTCCGGGAGCTACCTCCACCAGCTTGTTCGGGCAACACAAAGGCTTTCCCAGGACAGCCAAGAGATCTATTATCTCCTGTGTGTCCTGGGTCTGACCTGGGTCCTCCTCCTGGTGGGACATTCCCGGAACACCTCACCTAGGAGCCATCCTTGTCAGATCCCCAAACCACCTCAACTGGCTGCTTTCGATGTGGAGGAGTAGCATCTCTACTTTGAGCCTCTCCCGGATGACTGAACTCCTGACCCTATCTCTAAGGGAGAGGCCAGCGATGCTTTTGAAAAAGCTCATTTCTGCCGCTTGTATCTGCAATCTCACTCTTTCGGTCGCTACCCACAGCTCGTGACCATAGGTGAGGGTGGGGACGTAGACTGACCGGTAAATCGAGAGCTTCACTTTTGCGCTCAGCTCTCTCTTCACCATTGGAAATGGTACAGCCTCCACATCACTGTAGCCACAGCACCAATCCGTCTGCCGATCTCCCGCTCCCCTCTCCCCTCACTCGTGAACAAAACCCTGAGATACTTAAACTCCTCCACTGGGGGCAGTAACTCATTCCTGACCCAGAGTGGGCACTCCACCCTTTTCTGGCTGAGGACCATGGCCTCATATTCCCGCCGCTTCACACTCAGCTGCAAACTGCTGCAGTGTGAACTGGAGGCCATCACCTGATGAAGCCAACAGAACCACATCATCTGCAAAAAGCAGAGATCCAGCGAGTCCAGCTTATTGCTGGCTATGTGGACCAAGTTCTCGCAGTAGCAACGGGCCAGAAACCCCATACTCCTGAAGCACCTCCCACAGAATTCTGTGAGGGACACAGTCAAATGCCTTCTCCAAGTCCACAAAACACATGTTGACTGGTTCGGCAAACTCCCATGCACCCTCAAGTATCCTTCAGAGGGTAAGGAGCTGGTCCATTGTTCTGCTACTTGGATGAAAGGCGCATTGTTCCTCCTGTATCCGAGGTTTGACTAACGGACAGACTCTCCTTTCCAGCACCCTGGCATAGACTTTCCTGGGGAGGCTGAGGAGTAAGGATCCCCCTGTAGTTGGAGAACACCCTCCCGTCCTCCTTCTTATAGATGGTAACCACCGCCCTGGTCTGTCAATCCAAAGGTACCGCCCCTGATCCCCACAGAACATTGTAGAGGCGTGTCAACTAAGATAGCCCTACAACATCCAGAGCCTTCAGGAACTCAGGGTGAACCTTTTCCACCCCAGGGGCCCTGTCATCAAGGAGTTGTTTTAAATCCTTCAGCGATCTCACCCATGGTGATGGATGAGTTGTCCCCCTTGTTAACAGACTCTGCTTCCTTGACAGAAGATGTGTCAGTGAGATTAAGGAGGTCCTCAAAATATTTCTTCCACCGCCAGACAATATCCTCAGTCGAAGCCAGCAGTGCTTCACCTGAACTATACACAGTGCAAGTAGAGCACAATTTTCCCCACCTGAGTCACCTGACGGTTTTCCAGAATCTCTTTGAGGCAGTCTGAAAGTCTTTTTCCATGGCCTCTTTCAGCTCTTCCGACACCCTTTTTTTTTTTACCTCTGCCAGGTGTTCCCAGCGCACCCTTTCTATACATTTAGGCATGCCACGTCTTCCTCTCCTGCGACCTCTTCCAATTCACCATCAGGTGGTGATCAGTTGACAGCTCAGCACCTCTCTTTACCCAAGTGTCCAGAACGTATAGCTGCACATACAACATATAGATTACAAAATAGATCATGGTGGCCTAGGGTGTCCTGGTGCTTGTGCACTTATGGACACCCTTATATTAGAACATCGTGTTTATTATGGACAAACTTTGATTTGCACAGAAGTCCAGTAACAGAACACCACTCGAGTTCAGATCTGGCAGGCTGTTCCTCTCAATAATGCCCCTCCATGTCATAGAAGGCTGTGTGGGAGGCAAGGGTAGGACCCAAACGCAAAACTCAGAGGCAGCTTTATTGCTGAGATTCAACAACTAAAAAGGTACAAAAAACACACCAAAAGAAACAAACAAAAGATAAACTAGAAACTATAACTTGTGGAAACGAGGAGCTCACAACTTGGCATAATGGGGGAACATGCAACAAACACGAGAACACACAGCTAATGTGGATGACGCGACAACTAGCAGAGGAGGACTGAGGGCTTAAATGCACAGGCGATAATGAGGGGATGGGAAACAGGAGGGAAACACAGCTGGAAGTAATCAGACATAATGAGACTGGGATACTGAACACAGGACTAGAGACTATCAAAATAAAACAAGAAACCTGAGAAGCACACGTGGACATGGACAGACTGAATACAGGGAACAAAGGGAGCAAGAGACACGACTGGAAAGCAGATAAATAAACACGGAGACAGAACTTCACCCACATGATAGACATGAAGGACTGGAGACAGAGAGACATGAAGAGGGGGAATGCAAAAGGAACTAAATGATCTAATCAGAACTCATAAGCACAAGAAAACTAAACATAAGTCACTCAGAGAATATACCTAAACTTGGAATATAATTTTAACCAGGTTCAAACTGTTCAAAACATAAACCCTGCCCACATGAGCGTTGAAGTCTCCTAGTAGGACAACAGAGTCCCCAGGTGGAGCACCCTCAAGCACCCCACCCAGGGATTCCAATAAGGCAGGCTACTCTAAACTGTTGTTCAACAGTCAGGACCCGTTCCCTGACCTGAAGGTACAGGGAACAAACCCCCTCCTCCTTAAAACTCAAGCCTATGGGATACTAAAATACCCACCCCAGCCTGCCGCCTCTCAAGGCCAACTCCAGACTGAGACAGAGCCAGACTCCCCTGGGATCCCTGGGACACACAAAGCCCTCCACCACAATAAGGTAGTGATTCACAGAGGAGTAAATTGGGATTGGCCCTCTGTGAATTCATGTAGTAAAAACTATATGAAAAAAAGCAGGTGGGAATAAAACAAACAAACAAAATTTAACAAGCAGACACAGAGGAAGAAAAAAAAAAAGACACAATCGGCAGATCTAAGCTGTTATCAGTGAAAGATACCAAACCATATTATGTGCCATTTTCTTACAAGGTATCTAATTATATATTTATGTTAATGTAAAACTCTATTAAATGTATTAAAGTGATGTAATTATGTTCATACCTGTATTAAAAATATGAATGACTAAAATTTCCTCAAAAAGATCAGTTAATTAAAAATTACATCCTCTTTTTCCTCCAGTTACGTCAGTTTCTTTGAAAATATTCTTGTTGATAAATTGACTGTAAACCAGAGGCTAGGGAGAGATCTATCACTGGTATACTAAGATGAAGTAATGAAAGCATAAAACTCCCTCTGAAAAAGGGGCTAAAAGGGCAGACTGTCCTAGCCTCTGAAGACTGAATAATGCCTTTGTTTTGTGATCCCTTTTTATTACTTTGCTGCAGCTGCATGCATTTCTCTGGCACATTGCATTCACAGTTATTCCCACAAGTGGCATATCACCGTGGCAACATCTCACATCTCTTATTCACAAGAATGAGCTTTGTGCCCTCCGTCTGTCTCTGTTTTTATTTCTCTCTCTCTCTCTCTCTCTCTCACTCCTCACCATCCCTCAGTGCCTCTATTCTATGTATCCACTTTTTCAATGGGCTGGAAGGGGCATTTCAACCAAATTAAAAATTACTTGTAATTGCTAGGTGATTCCTGCCTTTTCACAAATGGGTACAACTCAGAATTACGCAGGATGATAAAATTAACAGGAGCGCAAATACAAGATTTTTGCTAAAAATAAGCAGGATGGTCTCTTTCCTCTTTAGCTGAGAAGACACGGTGTCCATAATTTATATTAAAGTCATTCATATTTCTCAGGTTCAAGTCCATCAATCCCTCATATATGCAAGTGGGCCAAAGAAACGAGGTGATTATTTATATATGTGTTTATTTATTTATTGTACTTTTAAACTGGTATTTGAGGATGTGTGGACAAACTGTGTTCACTGACAGTAGGTTTTAAGTTTTCCTTCGCCAATGCGGTGATTTCCACTACAGAAACATGTCTGTTTTCAATGCTGTGCTGTTTGAGAGCTTGAAGATCACGGCTATTCAATATTAGATTTTTTTGGGCTTATGGCTCGGTTCTAGACATTTCTCTGGATTTCCTGACTCTTTCATTCTTAAATTATTGAACAGTTTACCCACACAGCCTTTCATAGAGCTGTGAAAGCTGGGAACACCTCCCCAGTTTTTTTTCTGTAAACCCATCTTTCTTTGGGATGCTATTTTTAGCGTCACTTTGTGTGATTGCCAGGCGGTGCATTAAATCGGTGATTTGTTAAGGGAGACAAAACCTTTTTTTCCCTAATTTGTGATGATATATATCTGAAGTATGACCTCTACAGCGATAAAATTCTTAATTTGTTGTTTTTTTTGTGTAAGGATATTAAAGAAAGGTACCTTGTAAGAAAATGGCACCTAATATAGTTTGATATCTTTCACTGCTAACAATATCTGCTCAGTGTCTTTTCTGTCATTTCTTTTTTCCCCTCTTACTGTTTTTTTGGCTTTATACCTTTTTTCCCCTATAGTATTTACTCTGTTTTCAATTCAAAGGATATAATCGCAGGAAAAAAAGGGAGAAAATCAGGGTAGGGAATGACTCTCCGGTGTAATGGAATGATCCCCAGTAGGAGAACATTTAGATACACCCCGACCTCAGGAGTCACAAACTAGTGCGCTCATAGTGCCAGTGGATCAATTGGAGGGTTGCGTCAGAAAGGGCAAAGTGCAAAACTGTTCCAAATCAACGAGTGTTTTGACTCAGACAGCTGTACGGATAGCAATAATAGCTGATTAATAAAAAAATAAATAAAAATAAAATAATAATAATAATAATAATAAATAATTCATCAGATTACAGCACATCAACTCTTTCCTCTTTACCCTCATCTTCATAATTTTCCTTGTAACTGCTCTGATCTTTTGCTTGTACTAATGTTCATACTGAGCCTGCTGGCTTGCTGCTGGCTTTGAGTTTTAGCTTTAGCCAATATGCCTTTGTTAGATTCTCTAAAATGTCCATGATTAGCTGGGTGAAGGTGTGTGATTAGGCTTGTTGAGATGAATATGTTTGTGCTGTTATTTTGGCAAACTTTGTGTCCTCATTCATGTTGAGGAGCTTCCACGCTAAGGACATGTTAGCGTAAGTGTGCATGCAACTATTTAGCTGAGCTGCTGTATACATGAGGTTGACTGGCCGAACACTGAAAATGGGTCGATTCTGGTCGCTGGCGCGTAGATCGGTGCATGTGTATTTTGAAGGTGACGCTGACAGCTTTCTGGGTAGCACACGGCTGACTGTTTCCCTGAGAAGCATGTTGGATAATGAGTGTTGTCATGATGCAAATTAATAGTTAATGTAACCAGTGATGATCGGAGGTGAAAGGTGAAAGTTGTACCAAGTGAATATTAAGGTAGAGTTTGACTTGAAGTAATAATGTATTCTTAATGTTGGGGCTGCGAGAGAAACCACAAAAAGTTTAGCACATTAAATAATTTATGAATTAAATAATTTATGGTATTTCTTTGTTTACTTATGATTATGTGGAGAAAATAGAAAGCTCACAGTATTTTTAGATACTTCCTGTGAAAAATTGTATTTAAAATGAACTTTCTAAAATTGATTTTTTTTTTCTTAGTTGGATTAGCTCTGTTCTATAGAGAGCAATACTTATCTTAGGAATAAGCACAATTTAACTAGAGTGCAATTAATAAAAATACCCCAAAAGGGAAAGAAATAGAAACCATTAGCAAATTAGCCTTCTGTTCATCCCTCCACATATCTTAAAACCACAAAAGTGTGAGTAGTACTAAAATTGAACAGTTTCTAATGTTACAAATGTGTTTGAAATATTATATGAAAGTTTAGGATCTTTTTGCTCTCCCAGACACCTTTGTTTGTTAAAAACAGCTGCCACCTTTATCCCTCCTGCTTGTGGGTGAAGGTATCAGAAATGTGTTAAGGTCATACATGGTGGTTCCAGGCATCCACCCACCTCATTTACTTAGCTGGACAGGTGTATGTAACCCTTGATCTTATGTGGCAGAAAGCAAACATAGGTGGGATAAACTCAGAGACTGCTGCTCTGCACTTTATACCTGCCAGCAAACACAGAATACTAATGCAGCTTTTCCTTCTCTGTGGATCCTAGTCTCATCTTCTTTTTGCTGAGCGTGAGGATTCTGCCTTATCACAACCCGCTACATTGTTAGCAAGAAAAAGTGGATTTTGTCGCGGATGATAAACTTCTCATTAACCTTCAGGAAATTAAATGAAACCTTTTTTTAATTAGATAAAGATCATGTCACTGTTGCGTTTCTTCTGAGATGAAACCTGGGTACCTGACGAGGGGATTGTTGGTGTCATAAAAAGGTGAATTTAAGAAAAAGAAAGAAAAAAATAGGTTATTCATTATGCATATATCTATATGGTTTATCATTCGGTTGGTAGTTATTCCATTTGGCTTACAGGAAAGGAACATAAACTTTTAATTCCCCATTTGGCAGGACTTGGCTGTCCTTCTGGCAGCGAAATGCAGTATGACATTTTTGGAGAGGGATAAAAAGGTTCTGCTGAATTCTGCGGTACGCATCAGACAAAGTAATTGCTCTGCACGCATTGTAACAGAAATTGGATTGGTGTGATAAAGTTTTGATAATATTAACTGTGACAGGGATAATTTATGCTGTAATGTAAGGTACATAATGGAACTGTGTGGCTGTAAATGGTGCCTGGACAAGTGTCTAGTGACCTGCATATATCATGATGAGACCACAGGGAAAAGACTTTTAGTATTCACACAGCGAACATTATTTCTTGTGATTTAAGAGCGATCTATTCAGTGGTACGATGGGAAATCATACCAGTTATGTAAGTGCCACGTTAGCTATGAGTGGATACGGGGCACAGTTAGACTCTTAACAATGCTGAAATGAATAATTAAGGGATACCCATAAATTTCTGCTCAGAGATTATGCTCAACATAATCAGTCATTTCACTTTCTCTAATTAAGATTCTGCTAATACTACACTACTGATGCATTTTAATTTTTCACACCACCTGCTCTTTTCTGTCAAACTTTTATGTTCCTTTTTTCTGCTGTCTATCAAGCTACAGATCTACTGGTAAACTACCTCCATGCAGGCAGTAAATCTGGATTTGAATAGAGCATCTGTAAAAGGATGAATTAATAGCGGTGACATGTCACCGCGCTTCTCGACTGCTCCTTACAAAACCAGGGAAAATCCCCTCAGATTTGTGTTTCATTTTCTGGTTATTGTTTGGAAACAAACACCGGAAAAGAAGAGACCCACTCAGTGTCATGTTGTCACTTTGAAAGGATTCCCAGTATGGAAGAAGTCTGAAGTGAGGTCTTGTGGGATATTAAGTATTTTCTTTTGACTGAAGCTGCAGGGAGTGGGGAAGAAGATGACTTTGACAGGATTCAGTCTGAGGCCAGCAGGGGTGCATGAGTCACCAGAAATAGAAATCTTATTCAGTAGTGATTCATAAAACTTTACCTGTCTTCATTTTCATGAATGCAATTACCTTAAAAACTTATTTATTGCACATTAAATCAGAAGGATTGTAAGTGGTCCAGGATCAAGTCCAGAAAAGCGGGCTAGTTGATTGATAAGTCTGTACTCTGACTGCCCAAAACTCTCATTTAGCACATCTTAAATATGAGGTGTGAGCAGAAAGTCCTGAGAACAGGACCATAAGAATCAAAAGCCCCAAAAAAGCAATGACCGCAGTGACTCCAGCTCAGGGGCATGTCCAATAAGGGGTTGGACTTTACTGAGGATTACTGATGTACTTGTACTTAATATAAGTATTTATATCCTGTGCTGCTTTCTTTTAATCCACTACACAGTAGTTTGTCCTATTTATTTGAACTTAAATTATTTTGCTGATAAATTGCAATATTTTATTTCAAGCTACAAAGCAATAAATCAATTAAAATCACCAGCAGCTCCAACATTACAGAGATATACATCAATAAATCAGTAATAATGATCCAGTAATGTCATGCATATATGATTCATAAAAGTGCCATTCTACACGATGAGTACATTTACTTTAGGTACTTTAAATATATTTAACTATACAAGCTTTGCACTGTTTAGCTACTTGAGTACGTTGGTAAATGTTTACTTAGGTAAATGCTTCTTTCGCCTGGGTCGCCACAGCGAGTGGATACTTTTACTTTTTTTTTCCACATTACAAAACAATTATCAAACACAAGAGACCGGTCTGGTTGGTTGTAGGTAGTCACCAACCAGTATCTACTGTAGGTCCGTGTGACTGGACCCCAAAGGCCGAGGCAGCGAGAATACTTGTTATTTTTCCGATCAATCATTGGCTTAGACACAGTTAATTGCTCCACAGGGGAAGACTCAACTGAACTGTGATGTGTGCCATCTTGAGCCATCTTAGAGCACTTTAAAAATGCAGGAATTTTTAAAAATATGAGCACACAATCTTTACTCATAACCAGCACCACTCGCCAGATTTGACTAGCTGCAGCTTTGTCTTCCCCTTCTCAAAGATTTTCTACTGAAAGCCCTAAAAATAACCGCAGTGTTGATTAAAAATGTTCAGAGATGCATGAGCTCAGGGTGTTATACTTGAATTTGGGCTCATTTAAATCAAACAAAGCTTTTGTTTTTTATGGACCCATTCTTAGAACTTCTTTATCAAACCTTCCTGCGTTACTAGTGTCAGGTCTTCTTTAGCGCACTCAGCCTCCCTGCTTGTGCTGTAATGAGTCAGACTTGCCACCTTAGACATAGTCATGACAACTATTCTTGTTAACCTTGCAATTGTGTGTTAAATTAGTTTGAACTTTTAAATGCCCTGTTAACATAATGTGTGTAGCCTAACCGGTTATAAGTCTAGCAACAGTGGGGGAGTGTTGTCACTGTGTTGACTCAGAAAAAACTTGGCTGATTAGACAGAAAAGTAACAACTTCAAAGGCTTGGAGGTGTTACTAGAATAGAAAGTGTTGCAGCATCCACCTATCCATCCATGTGTCTGTGCATCTACGGAATGTGTCTGTGTATCCATCTATGTATTTCTCTCTCTGTCTATCACTATAATTCGCTCCTGAAACAGAAAACAAGTCTGTTTATGTTTGCAATGATTTCAGAATGAGGCAGATCATTTAACAACCTGTTTGTCATGTTATTTAAACTTTTATGTATATATATATATATATATATATATATATATATATTTATATTTATTGCAGGGCTGAAGTACTGTATGAGGAATAGAAATGGAAAACTAGGGAATTAAGTGAGGAAAACAATCTAATAAGGTTTCAGATAAGATAATAATAATCTTATTTTTCATGATAAAAGATTTCTGGTATGAATGTTAAAATGTAAGTTTTTTTTCTTCCAGTTTACCTGTCAGAATATACACAGAATAACTAAAGTTTCTTGTTGAGTGCTAACATTGTGAAACCTGCTTTTTTTGTACTTGCAATATCTTGTGCTTCAGGTGTACAAACTCAGTCTGTTTCTGGATCGTGTCCTTGCAGTGTTACCCTCCATGCCTGAGGCTCTGGCTTACTCGTGGGCTGTTGCACATTTACTGACACTTGGCGTTTTCCAGGGGCTCGGGGAGAAGTCTGTGGACCTGTGACACCTAGCAGCAAAAAGCCACACTTAACCTAGAATATATCAGTTTGTTATGTTTTTTTTTTTTTTTTGTAGTGTCCGCTGAACTAAGACCTGCCACTCAGTTAGCGCCGCTGTAACAGCTGAACAGTCACATTTTGCGGAAAATAATATTGCCCTCTAGCTGCCATACGTATGTATGGTTACGATTATGATTACGCTGACACTATGAAGCGTTCAGATGGAACTGCCTATAGGTTAATGTCTAAGAATGACTAAGAATGGATATGATGGCTGATTGAAAAATATCCCCCAACCCCACAAAAACACTGTCAGCACCTCTTTGCAGTCCGGTCACATGCGTTTATCTTCTCTGTGCTGGCATAATCCCAGTAGGGTTCCTACCTTCTGTCTCGTAGACATACTCAAAGGTTGAATGCTTGGTAAGGCTGAACACATGATACACATGCACGCTCTCACACGCACACATCCACACAGGTGAAGACGTGCATCGGCACGTACACGCTGTGGCATTTAAGCTCTTGCTGTGCCTTAGAGGACATGCTCTAATATTCTCCGTCTCTCCACGCTTCTTTCTCTTCAGCTGCTCTCGCTTGCTCTCATTCTGTCTTTGCCACAAGCCATTTTCTGCCACCTCTTAATGTTCCTTATGTCCCACGGGGGTGAGGAGCTCTCTCTAATATTCTCTCATCCTTCCATCTCCTGTCATAATCACCTCCATCTATTTTGTCTCCTTCTCTCCTTTTCTCTTTTGTCCTTTTGATATTCTCCGAGAACATTCAAGGTCATGGTCACTCCCGAAAAGGCTGCGATTAGACATAAGAAGGGTGGGGAGCCCTTACAGTATCTAGAACATACTGTACAGCTCACGTAAGCTAATCTTTGTTAGCAGGGTTTAATTTTGCAGTTGTGTGTCTCTCATAGTACATAA